>SJYA01002351.1:1177266-1269122 GCA_006410615.1 Neotragus moschatus
TGAAAGTGAAAGAGGAGAGTGAAAAAATTGGCTTAAAGCTCAACATTCAGAAAACGAAGATCATGGCATCCAGTCCCATCACTTCATGGGAAATAGACGGGGAAACAGTGGAAACAGTGTCAGACTTTATTTTTCTGAGCTCCAAAATCACTGCAGATGGTGACTGCAGCCATGAAATTAAAAGACGCTTACTCCTTGGAAGAAAAGTTATGACCAACCTAGACAGCATATTAAAAAGCAGCAACATTACTTTGCCAACAAAGGTCCATCTAGTCAAGGCTATGGTTTTTCCAG
Source organism: Neotragus moschatus (assembly GCA_006410615.1). NCBI lineage: Eukaryota > Metazoa > Chordata > Mammalia > Artiodactyla > Bovidae > Neotragus > Neotragus moschatus. Next base: position 1,177,561 of record SJYA01002351.1, read on the forward strand.
TAGTCATGTATAGATGTGAGAGTTGGACTATAAAGAAAGCTGAATGCCAAAAAATTGAACTGTGGTGTTGGAGGAGACTCTTGGGAATCCCTTTGACTACATGGAGATCCAACCAGTCAATCCTAAAGGGAATCAGTCCTGAATATTCATACTTTGGCCACCTGATGCAAAGAACTGACTCATTGGAAGAGACCCTCATGCTGGGAAAGATTGAAGGCAAGAGAAGAAGGGGACGACAGAGGATGAGATGGTTGGATGGCATCACTGACTCAATGGACATGAGTTTGAGTAAGCTCCAGGAGTTGGTGATGGACAGGGAGGCCTGGCGTGCTGCAGTCCATGGGGTTGCAAAGAGTTGGACACGACTGAGCAACTGAACTGAACTGAAATATACTTTATTTTATTTTTAAAAATTTTTGGTCATACTGCTTGGCATGGCATGTGGGATCTTAGTTCCCCAACCAGGGATCAAACCTGTGCCCCTTACATTGGAATGCAAAGTCTTAACCACTGGACCACGGGGGAAAACCTACAGTGTTCTTTTTGTATTTTAAACCAGGGGAAAATTATTTTCTGGTCTCATATTTTTTCTTAGGCCCTTGAAAAGTACACAGGCCCAGTTTACAAAATTGGGTACGTTGTGCCTTGTCAAACAGCCCCCACAACATGGAAGCACTGGACCCTCCCCCTCCAGGGCTCAAGAAAGCCCAGTTCATGGAAGGTCATAGTCTACCTGTGCTCACAGCCCATCATTCACAACAACCAAGAGGGGGCAGCTGACCAAGGGCCCATCAGTGGATGACAGACAAACAAAATGAGGTCTGTCTACATAATAGAATATTACTCTCCTTAAAAAGTACAGAGACTCAGGTGCCGGCTACAATATAGAAAAACCTGGAGGACATCACACTCAGTGAAATAAGACAGACACCAAATGACAAATTCTGTATGATTCACTTTCATGGGGACAGTGTTTCTCTTTGGGAAGATGAAAGAGTCCTGGAGAGAGATGGGGGAAAGGTTGCACAACAATGAAAATGCTCTTAATGGCTCTAAACTGTGCACCTAAACATTGTTAAGATGGTAAATTCTATATTGTATGTATTTTACCAGGATTAAACTCAGGGCCCTGGAGGCATAGTTATCTCATACTTGCTGCCTCTAGTTATTTTGAAATATTCTTCTATGCACAGAATCTCTTTTCTTGGATATTTGTTTATACGTCTCTCAAATCAGGCATCTTTGCACAAGTTTGCCTTCCAAACACCAACATCAGGTATGATTCCATGATATCTCAGTCTACCCAATAAAGGCCTGATGCCAAACCTTGCCAAAAACCTTACAAATCTGAATAATTTATATGATCAAACAACGACTACTGTATTTACAGCATAAACCCCTTGTGCTGCAGCCATCCCCACCCTGCTTGTTTCAGTCCTTGCATGGCGAGGCGGCTTAGCCTCTGGTGCCCATGAGAAAGGTGACCCGAAGGTGCAGCCCAGATGAGGGGTCATGGGCAGGTCGCCCAGCACATTTACACACGGAAAAGAAAGACTTACCAGTCACTGTGTGAGAATGGACATTCCCTGCAGAAAAAAACGCCCTCTGGTAGCTGATAACAGCTTAAGTTCACAGCAATCCTACCTTAAAATCTTGGGGCCCACTTGCTCCTTTGTGTGGAAGCGACACTGACCAGGCTGTGGCCACAGAAAAGACTCCCAGCCCAGAAGCAGAGGCTTGCCCAAGAGAGCTGCTCAGAATCACTGGAGCTGCCCCCAGCCCCTCCTCTGCCCCCACCGTGTCTCTGTCTCTACCCTCCAGGAGAAGTCTCTTCCTTGTTCAGGAGAGACCAGATGCACAGTGGCCCGTGGCCAGGGCACCCAGGACAGCAGGATGCTGGCCCACACAAGAACACCAGAAACCAGCCACAGCCTCTGCAACCACAGCCACCGGCCAGTGACTGCAGCCTCCCTGGGTCTGCCTGCCTCCACGCAGGACCAGCCCCTAGCCCCTCACCTGGGACACCCCGCTTCAGGTCAGCTGCCCCGCCCTTCCCACCAGCACCCCTCAGGGCCCCTGGAGCCCACCTCTTTCACTCTCAGGGTCCCTAGCTGCCTGCCGGGGGGGCTGCTGATTCCCAGCCATGTTTGTTCTCATGTGGGTGGTGTGAACACAGTGTTCATTCAGTTAACATTGACTGACATTTACCTTTGGCTCCACGCCCAGCTCTGGGAAGAAGGTGCGTCAGCATCTGCCTTGTCACCTGGAAAGGAGTTCTTGGCTTACTACTGGGGAGAGACCCGTGCACAGACTACGAAGAGCCTTTAGGGGAGCAGTGGGGACGCCGGGAGGAGTACTGGGGGGTCTCTAGGTGAGGTTCCCTAGGTGGTGGGAGGCAGGACAGAGGTTCTGGCAGAGCAGGGGCCTGGGCTCCACCTGGCTTTGCAGGGTGGGTGAGAGGGTGGGGCCTGGAGAGCTGGCGCGAGAACCTTCACAGGACAGAGTCTCAGAAAGCTCGGGCACCACGCGGGACAGACGAGATGGCACTGCCGAACCTCGGGGTCAGTGGGCTCTGTGGAGCAGGCACCTGTAAGAACCAGGACTGGAGGACTTCTCTGGCGGTCCAGTGGTTAACAACCGGCCTTCCAATGCAGGGGATGTGGGTTCGATCTCTGGTGGAGGAAATAAGATCCCTGATCCCTGGTGGAGGGGCGACTACTGAGCGCGTGCTCCGCAGCAAGAGAAGCCTGTGCTACAGCGGAGACCCGGCACAGCCAAAAAAGAACTGGGGCTGGGTGCTGACTGTGTGTGGGAGGTGAGGGTGTCAGGGACCCAGGACAGCTCCAGGTTCTAGGGAGGGCCTGTGAGGGACTCTGTTCTGCACAGCATTTCAAGGGCTCACCACTGCCAGCAAGCCCCTCAAAGCTCAGTGGCCCAAAGGGCAATCTGTGACTGCCTCTCTGGTGCTGTGGATTGACGGGCTCGACAGGGAAGTTCTCCCTGGGACTCACACAGCAAAGAGCAGTCAGATTGTGCCAGGCTGATGAAGTGACCTGAAATGAAATCTCTTCCACCAAGATAGCTGGAACTGGACCAGCTGGGGTACCTCCCCGACAGGGCTTCCTCACAACACTGAGTCCCAGGAGGACCCAGGCCAGGAACCAGCACCACCCTTGGGAGATGCCTGGTCAGCATAGGAGATGGAGTGATCCTCCCAGGACTGAAACCCAGGAGTAGACACTATCCCTCAGGGAGGTTGCAGAGGGTGAGGAGGGGCTGCTGGCCACAGGATATGGTTTCTTACAGGGGTGAGGAAGATAGTCTAAAACAGATCTCTGTAACATACTAAAAACAATGAATTATATACTCTAAATGGGTGAATTGTATAACCTGTGACTTTTATCTCAATAAAGCTATTTAGGAAAGGAAATTTATTTGAATTTTACTTATAACTTGATCATTGTATACATTTAAAAAACTCTATTCTTACTTTACTTTTATTCTTATCAGACAATAGCATTTCCTTGTACCAAAGGTTTTAGAATTCAATTGAATAACTTGATTTTTTTCACTTGTAAAATGACTTTTTAAGTAAAAACAAAAAACAAACAAAAAAACCTTTATGGGACTCAATCCTCCTAAGATTAATTTCTTTAACTTATTAATTTTTTTTAACCGTTTTTTAAAATTGAAGTATAATTGATTTACAATGTTGTGTTAGTTTATGGTGTACAACAAAATGATTATATATGGGACTCTCTGGTGGCTCAGCAGTAAAGAATCTGCCTACAGTGCAGGAGACATGGGTTCGATCCCTGGGTTGGGAAGATCCCCTGGAGAAGGAAATGGCAACCCACTCCAATTTCTTGCCTGGAAAATTCCATGGACAGAAGAGCCAGCGGGCTACAATCCATGGGGTCACAAGGGTTAGACACGACTTAGCAACTAAACTACCCACCACTATATATATATAAAGAGAGAGACAGAGAAGCTAGAAATCAACTACAAGAAAAAAACTGCAAAAAACCCACAACCATGTGTCCACGCTAAACAATATGCTCCTAAACAGCCAGTGCTGAGGGGAGCCTTTGTCCCCTGGCCTCAGGGCAGGGGTGGGTGTTGGTGTCAGCTACAGCTCTTAAGGGACCCCTGCTCTTGGCTCTCCCCCTCAACCTGGCCAGCCTTCTATTCACTCTTCATCCATCTCACGCTGTCCGCTTCTCTGGAGCCCTCACAACCTACGATCCTTCAGTTAGCTCTGTAGGTGAGTGGGTGAGTGGGTGAGTCCGTCCACTTCAACGGGGAGATAGCAGAAGGTCTCCACTCCAGAAGGAGGACCAAGCGGCATTCTAGAAATTACCTTTACAGAAATAAAAGGGGTATCTTGCTCACTCTCTTTTACTCCTAGTTCTCAGTCAGGTTGGCCCCTAAATTAAAGAAGGGATGGTGGTTATCACAGTGAGCCGACAGATACCGTCTCCAGGGAACCTGCGCTGGGACACATCTGAGCTGGAGGCTCATTTGTCTCTTGAGTACCAGGACTTGAAATTTAAATCAAGCCAGAGTAGATGATGTCAGTCGGAATGGACTAGCTTTTAAGTTAATAAATGAACTGGCACAGAACTACAAACACAAACATTTAGGAATTTTGCTACATACATATATTGAGGAAGATTCGCTACAACAGACAAATCTCAGGAAAAGAGAGGCAGAAAATACCTGTGTTCGCAGAGTCAGAGAAAAGACCCAAAGACTGACGCAGAAATGGCCTGAAACACTAACAACCTGTCTCTTCGAGAAAACACAGATGCCTGTTACTAACCAGAGGAAGGGCCATATGAAGAGAACAATAAGAAGAAAAACAAGAGTTTTGTATGACATTTCACTATATCTGCCTACTGCCTTATATATGAAAAATAAAGGGGGTCCACACAAAGGTAAGGCTTCCCAGGTGGCTCAGTGGTAAAGAATCTGCCTGCCAGTGAAGGAACTGGAAGAGACACAGAGTTTCGATAAGCTGGGTCAGGAAGACTCCCTGGAGAAGGAAATGGCAGCCTTCTAGTATTCTTGCCTGGAGAATCCCATGGGCAGGAGAAGCCTGGAGGACTTCAGTCCATGGGGTCAAAAAGAGCTGGACACGACCGAGTAACTGAGCATGCACGCACACAAAGGTAATCTCCAAATACAGCTTTTTCCTTGGGAAGAATAGGACCAAGCTCATAAGAAGGTTCCCAGTGTGTGGGATAACCACTATCCCTTCTTTTATTTAGGGGCCAGCCTAACTGAGAACTAACAGTAAGAGTCAGGGAGTGAGCAAGATACCATTTTATTTCTGGCTAAGCTACTTCTAGAATGCCACTTGGTCCTTCTTCCGGAGTGGGGACCTTCTGCTTAATTGCAAATCATGCTTTAAGCCAACAATTCTGATAAACACGGTCATTCAAAATGAATAATAAATAAAGCTTGTCCACATTCTGTCAGCTAGGGGGACTTTTGGCTCATGTAGTGCTTGCTCAGTTTCTAATGTCCCATGTCCTAAGTGCTATGGGACTGCACACATTCCACCTTCTGTTTTTCTTGGAATTGACTTTGTAAAGGTCATCACTCCAATTGCATTATTTCCATGTCATAGAAAAATACTCTCCACCAACAATGGATCCAATGTAGCTGGCTGTGACTCAAGAGGACCTATAAGTTGGCATGCATTTAATTGAGGAATTAACAATGGGATTGATCAGTCTTACACACTTAGATGGAACATGAAATGGCAACCCACTCTAGTGTTCTTGCCTGGAGAATCCCATGGACAGAGGAGACTCGTGGGCTACTGTTCTCAGGGTCACAGAGTCGGACACGACTGAGTGACTAAGCACAAGCACACACTTAGAACAACCTCATTTGACAGTACACAAAAAGTGAATCTGCCTCCCGGTAGAAGGCTGATATTACACTAAACCCATACAAATGACATGAAACCAGGAGATTAGATTTTGCCAGAAGAGATGGAATTCACACGTAGGATAACAAGTGTCAGAGAGAATCAAGCAACAATCAAGCTAATGAGAAAGAAAAGAGAATTTTATTCAAGCCAAACCAGAGATCATAACCTAGGAAACATTATCAGAAGCTCTGAGAACTTCTCCATTGATCAAGAGTTATAGACATATTTTGAGACAAGGAACTGTGCACAGTTCATCAAAATTTTGTTTTAGTCATTTATGCATGCACAGAAAAAGCTTTTGGTCAATGTGGCCCCTTGAAAAAGATGAGAGATCCATTTACAAGGTGAAAAAGGAGTATTAATCTTAGAATCACAATGCTATCATCTGAAGGAGACCAACTTTTCTCAAAGGTTGGTTTCCTCCTCCTGCTTTAAAGAGGTCTGGTTAATATATAGCATGGGTGTACACTGCCCATCGAGAACAGTCTACCACAAAGTGGGAATGTCATTTATTTTTTTTCTGTCTTGGTTAGATTATCCTGCCATAGAAAACTTATGAGTTTTCGTCATCACAAGTATTTCTTTCTAATTTCTAAAAGACCAGCCTCCAATTGTGCCCCTTGTAGTAGGAGGAGCCCTCAAAGCACATCACCATAGCAACAGACATGTGCACTATGACATGTAGGCTTCCCTGGTAATCCAGTGGTTAAGAATCCGCCTGCCAACGCAGGGGACATGGGTTCAATCCCTGCTTCGAGAAGATCCCACGTGCCATGGAGCAACTAACCCTGAAAGCTGCAACTACTGAGCCTAGAGCCCACATTCTGCAACAAGAGAAGCCACTGCAATGCAAAGCCCTCACACTAGAGAAGAGCTCCGACTCTCTGCAACTAGAAAAAGCCCACACAGAGCAATAAAGACCTACCATAACCAGAATATAAAGTAAATAAATAAATCTTAAAAAATTATGGCTTGTGCTGAAAAGGGAGCTCTCATCACATTTTATGTTAAATTTATAAAAATAAACAGGACAGTAAGGAATATTTTAATGCCAGAGAAATATTTTAGTATTTATTTATTTAACTTTTTATTTGACTGCCTCCAATCTTAGTTGTATCATACAGGATCTTTCCAGCTGGCATGGAGACTCTCTAGTTCTGGCTTAAGAACTCACTAGCTATGGCACGCGGGCTTCATTGCCTTGCAGAATGTAGATCTTGGTTCCCCGACAGAGTGTCAAACCTGTGTCCCCTGTGTTGCAAGGCAAATTCTTAACCACTGGACCATGAGGGAAAATCCAGGNTTCTCAGGGTCACAGAGTCGGACACGACTGAGTGACTAAGCACAAGCACACACTTAGAACAACCTCATTTGACAGTACACAAAAAGTGAATCTGCCTCCCGGTAGAAGGCTGATATTACACTAAACCCATACAAATGACATGAAACCAGGAGATTAGATTTTGCCAGAAGAGATGGAATTCACACGTAGGATAACAAGTGTCAGAGAGAATCAAGCAACAATCAAGCTAATGAGAAAGAAAAGAGAATTTTATTCAAGCCAAACCAGAGATCATAACCTAGGAAACATTATCAGAAGCTCTGAGAACTTCTCCATTGATCAAGAGTTATAGACATATTTTGAGACAAGGAACTGTGCACAGTTCATCAAAATTTTGTTTTAGTCATTTATGCATGCACAGAAAAAGCTTTTGGTCAATGTGGCCCCTTGAAAAAGATGAGAGATCCATTTACAAGGTGAAAAAGGAGTATTAATCTTAGAATCACAATGCTATCATCTGAAGGAGACCAACTTTTCTCAAAGGTTGGTTTCCTCCTCCTGCTTTAAAGAGGTCTGGTTAATATATAGCATGGGTGTACACTGCCCATCGAGAACAGTCTACCACAAAGTGGGAATGTCATTTATTTTTTTTCTGTCTTGGTTAGATTATCCTGCCATAGAAAACTTATGAGTTTTCGTCATCACAAGTATTTCTTTCTAATTTCTAAAAGACCAGCCTCCAATTGTGCCCCTTGTAGTAGGAGGAGCCCTCAAAGCACATCACCATAGCAACAGACATGTGCACTATGACATGTAGGCTTCCCTGGTAATCCAGTGGTTAAGAATCCGCCTGCCAACGCAGGGGACATGGGTTCAATCCCTGCTTCGAGAAGATCCCACGTGCCATGGAGCAACTAACCCTGAAAGCTGCAACTACTGAGCCTAGAGCCCACATTCTGCAACAAGAGAAGCCACTGCAATGCAAAGCCCTCACACTAGAGAAGAGCTCCGACTCTCTGCAACTAGAAAAAGCCCACACAGAGCAATAAAGACCTACCATAACCAGAATATAAAGTAAATAAATAAATCTTAAAAAATTATGGCTTGTGCTGAAAAGGGAGCTCTCATCACATTTTATGTTAAATTTATAAAAATAAACAGGACAGTAAGGAATATTTTAATGCCAGAGAAATATTTTAGTATTTATTTATTTAACTTTTTATTTGACTGCCTCCAATCTTAGTTGTATCATACAGGATCTTTCCAGCTGGCATGGAGACTCTCTAGTTCTGGCTTAAGAACTCACTAGCTATGGCACGCGGGCTTCATTGCCTTGCAGAATGTAGATCTTGGTTCCCCGACAGAGTGTCAAACCTGTGTCCCCTGTGTTGCAAGGCAAATTCTTAACCACTGGACCATGAGGGAAAATCCAGGGATGTTTTATTTTTCTTGTTTTGTTTTGTTTTAGTTATGTTACTAAATTTTAATAAGAAAACTTTGTATAGCTTTCATCTTTAATACATTTGCTTACTTTATCTTCTTAATCATTATGACAAGACTAAAGCAGAAATCCTGTACTCTATGAAATGCACGTGGTGGAACAATTAAGGGTCACTTCAGCACAGAAGAAAACACTTTGAACCAGCAAAATCTGATGTTCAGGACCAAAAACAGTCAGAAACTATGACCAGAGTTACTTAGTTTGAGACTCTCAGGGGTTTGTCAGTTATAAGAGGATGAGCTTTTTACTCTGGTCTCAGTAATGAGATATGGTTTTATGCCAAGTGGGCTGTTGTGCCAGGTGTGAGGTTAGTCTAAGCATGTTACTCACTCTGTTAAATGGACTGGAGGCCACAGATTTCTGAGAGTGTATGCATTGGAGCAAGGGCTGCTGGGCTGTGGTGCAAGACAGAGATGACATCAGTGTCATAGCTTACAGGTCAACCAAAAATGTTTAGAGATCTTTCAGAAGAAATAAGAAGTTTGATTTAATATTTGCTGTCAATGATCCACCAATTTTAAAAGCCTACAATCTGAAGGATAATTTCTTTCATTTTAGTAACTGGATCTCCTGATTATTTACCTCTGATGAAATTCCAATGCTATGCCAAGGTGTGGTGCATCAGTTTACATTAGTCCATATGGGAAAATATCTGTAAAACTGTCACATGTTAAATCCTTCAATAGGGTTGAAGGACATTCAGACTTTACATAAATAAGGGCTTAGCAAAGTCTGTGGGTAGAAAGGGATTGTGATCACTGATCTCTTGGGGAAGGATGAGAAAGCTACAGCCAGCAGATAGAAAGTAGCCTTGAAATGAGCTCTGAATCTCCCCTTTTTATGAGGCAGCTAGTCATCTTTCTTAGTGAATCTTGGTCAGGGCTTCCCACCAGTAGACAACTGACATTTCGCAGTAGCCACAACAGGGGACAAAACTCAACACTGGAGAGAGGCCAGCACTGACAACATCAGAGGCAGGAAACAGGGAGGAGAAGGGGAGCTAGAGAGGCCAAGAATGCAGGCCGAAGTGGAGAAGAATAGACTGATTAGGCTGCTGGTTGTAAAGAAAATCCAATTTTGTGCCCAGTGCACTTCCCACAATGCCCTTTGTGAAGAGGCATCTCTGAATTCAGGCTGAAAATGCAAAATAATATTAAGTATGATAACACTGCAAGCCTATCATGCCCTAGCACTGTATAATTTCATAAGCAATTTCCAATATTATCATGCCTCATTTAAATAAAAAGGAAATCGAGGCTTAGGTGGAGTAAGGGACATGCCATAGTCATACCAACCATGAGGCAGATCTGAGATTCAAAACTATCTCTGTCTTTTATTTTTTTAAATTATTTTTTGCTGTGCTGGGTCTTCTTTGCTGCATGGGATTTTCTCTAGTTGTGGCAAATGGGGGCTACTATCTAGCTGTGGTGCTAGGGCTTCTCATTGCAGTGGTTTCTCTGGTCACCAAGCATGGGCTCCAGGGCTCCAGAGCACAAGCTCAGTAGTTGTGGTGTGCTGGCTTAGTCGCTCCGTAGCATGTGGAGTCTTCTCGGACCAGGGATCAAAGCCCTGTCTCATGCACTGGCAGGGGGATTCTTCACCACTGAGCCATCAGCGAAGCCCTGTATATATTTAGTTCTACACTGCATTACCAGGTGGAACACAAGGGCAATCAATGATCAGGCCTTTGTACAAAAAAGAAACATCTGAAAAAAAAAAAAATCTGACTGTAAGTATTGTATGGAGTTTTAAAGCAATGGACTTATTTGATAATTTTATTAATCAAGGAGTGTGTGTGTGTGTTAGTCCCTCAGTCATGTCTGACTCTATGCGGTCCCATGGACTATAGCCCTCTGGGCTCCTCTGTCCATGGAATTCTCTAGGCAAGACTACTGGAGTGAGTTGCCATTCCCTTCTCCAGGAGACTTTGTGACTCAGGGATCGAACCCAAGTCTCCTGCATTGCAGGTGGGTCCTTTACCATTTGAGCCACCAGGGAAGCCCCAATCAAGGATTAAGTATTATTAAGTTATATAGTGCCTTGGTATACAACCAGCTTGGGTTTCCCAGGTGGTGCTACTGGTAAAGAATCCACCTGCCAATGCAGGAGATGTAATAGACGTGGGTTTGATCCCTGGCTTGGAAAGATCCCCTGGAGGAGGGTGTGGCAACCCACTCCAGTACTCTTGCCTGGAGAATCCCCTGGACAGAGGAGCCTGTCAGGCTACAGACACCATAGGGTTGCAAAGAGTGGAACACAACTGAAGCAACTTAGCGTACACATGCAACTAACTTATCCTTATTACCCCCCAGGTGGCAGACTGGACGGGGCTGTGGCTTCCGCAGCTAGGAATCTGGAGAGACCTCTGCTGTCATGGTGTTCCCTCTTCGGCCCTCTTCACCTCTAGCCTCCCTCTGATGTGACCCTTTCCACATGCACCCCGAGGTGTTTTGTTTGTACTCTCCAGCTTCTGTGGGTTGCTCTTCTTTCCTGAACTTGCTTTCCTCTTAGATTGCCTTCACTATACTTGATTCACACTCAAGACCCACTTTTCACATTTCTCTCCATCTGCTTCAAAGTCTCTGCCTTCGCCAATGCTACGGTCTCCTCTCGGGATGTTGGGCCCCTAGGGAACCTCACTGTCCCCTCATCTTCTGGTTGTACTGTGCACAACCTTCCTGGTCTCAAATATCTTCGCCCACTCTGCCCACTCTGACTACGTGGCCGTGCTGGCCAGGTCCTGCTCATTGCTGTGGTGTTAAGGCTAGAGCTGTCCACACAACTCACCCCTCCAGAGATTCTCACTGCCAGGAAGAAGTAGTCCACTTCAGGGTGAGGAACAACAGTGACTGTGACATGCTGGACATCTCAGTAAGGCAAGGGGACATGCAGAGTCAAGGATGAAATGACAGGAAGCTGTCTGTGAGGGGACGCTGACTAGGGCAGCAAGGGCAGCCCCTCTATCAAGGGACAAATTGACATGATTGTTGACTGAAGCAAACACATATCAACCAGAGTCCCAGGGGGAGATCCGTTTGGACTGCTTTAGACCAGTCTGAACTGACTTATACCAGTCTGGTCCAGTTTAGACTGGTTTGATATGGATTAGGCTGGTTTGATCTGACTTAGACCAATTTCTATTTTAGGCTGGTTTGAACTGGCTTAGATCGGTTTAGTTCAGTTTAGACTAGCTTATATGAGCTGTGACTACTTTAAATTTATGGGATGCAGCTAACCTATGGGATGCAGCAAAACATTTCTCAGTAAAAAGTTTATAGCAATACAGTCCCGCTTCAAGGAAAAAGAAAAATCTCATGCCAACTACCCTTACACCTAAAGCAACAAGACAAAGAAGAACAAACAAAACTCAAAGCTGATAGAAGGAAATAAATCATAAAGATCAGAACAAAAATAAATGAAATAGAAATAAAGTGACAGCAAAAATCAAATCAAATAAAAGCTTGTTTATTGAGAAGATAAACAAAATTGACAAACTTTTAGTTAGACTCATCAATAAAAAAGACAGAGGACTCAAATCAATAAAGTTAGAAATGAAAAAGAAGTCAAACTGACACTGCAGAAATACAATGGATCATAAAAGAATACTACAAGTGCTCACACACCAATAAATGGACAACCTGGAAGCAATGGACAAATGCTTAGCAAAGTACAACCTTCCAAAACTGAATCAGGAAGAAGTAGAAAATACAAACAGACAGATCACAAGGAACAAAATTAAAACCTGTGAATTATTTAATCACGACCAGAGGTTAAAATCTTCCAAGGCTTGATAGCCTCACAGAGGTGAGCTAACATCTATTTTTCTCAAACTCAAAAACTTACAGAGGGAGGAACACTCCTAAGTTCATTCTATGAGGCTACCATTAGCCTGAAATCAAAATCAAAGATATCACCAAAAAACAACCAAAAAATTATAGGCCAATATCTCTGATTAACATATATGCAAAAATCCTTGGCAAAATACTAGCAAACAGAATCCAACAACACATTAAAAGGATTTTACACCACCATCAAGTGGGATTTACCCCAGGGATGCAAAAGTTTCTCAATATACACAAATCAATCAATGTGATCCACCACATCAACAAATTTAAGAATAAAAGTCATATGATCATTTCAGTAGCTGCAGAAAAAGCTTTTGAGAAAATTCAATATCCATTTATGATTTTAAAAAACCTCCAGAAAATGGGCATAGAGGGAATCTAACTTTACATAATAAATACATTATTAAATTTTGGATATTAAATTAACTATTGGTTTACTAGTTTTTGAGAGTTTTTGCATCTATATTTTAAGGAATTAGTCTGTTCTTGTCATGTCTTCCCTTTTTTCCCAGAAAGTAATACTAGCTTTGTAGGATGAGTTGGGATCTGTTCCTTTCTTTTCTAACTTTTAAAAGTTAATGTTTAAAGAAGAATTAACACCAATCCTTCTCAACCTTTGCTAAAGAAATTGAGGGGGAAGGAACACATTCTAATTCATTCTATGAGGCCAGTATTACACTGATACCAAAGACCTACAAGGAAAGAAAACTACAAACCAATATTCCTCATGGATATAGATGCAAAAATCCTCAATAAAATACCAGAAAACTAAATCCAACAGCATGTTATAAGGATTATACACCATGACCAAGTGGGAATTATTCTAAAAATACAAGAGTAATTTGGCGATGAAAATTAGTCAGTACAAGGTACCACATTAATAGCATCCAGGGTAAAAAGTGCATGATTATCTCAATTGATGCAGAAAAAATTTTTCTTATAAAATCCAACATTCTTTCATGATAACAATCAGAGAAGTAGAAAAGGCAGGAACTTTCCTGACATGATAATAGGCATTTATGAAGAAGTCACACCTAACATCACACTCAATGGTGAAAGAGTGAAAAATTTTCCCCTTGCATTAGGAAGAAGACAGGATGCCTGCTATCACCACTGCCACCCACACTGTGTTAGAAGTCCTAGCCTGAAAGATCAGACAATAAAAATAAAAGCCCTCCAAGTCAGAAAAGAAGAAAAGTCTGTTTGTAGATGATAGGGTCTTTAAAAAACCTTTTTATTGTGTATTGGGGTATAGCCAGTTACCAATGTTGTGATAGTTTCAGGTGAACAGCAAAGGGACTCAGGATCCATTCTCCCCTAAACTCCCCTCCCATCCAGGCTGCCACATAACACTGAGCAGAGTTCTCTGTGCTATACCACTGGTCCTTGTTGGTCATCCATTTTAAAATAGGATCTTATATACAGAAAATACCAAAGAATCCACAAGAAAACTAGTAGAACTAATAAATGAGTTCAGCAAATTTTCAGGATAGAAGATCAACCCACAAAAATCAGTTGTGTTTCTACACACCATCAAGGAACAATTAAGAAATTAAGAAATCATTCTCTTAAAGTAGCATCCAAAAAAATTACACAGGAGTAGATTTAACCAAGGAAGTGAAAGAGTTTAAAAAATGACAAAATATTGCTTAAAGGAATGAAAGAAGATGTAAATAAGTGGAATGACATCCCATGTTCATGTATTGGAAAACTTAATATTGCTAAGATACTACTCAGAGCAAACTAGATTCAATGCAATCACTATCAAGATTACAATGGTCTTTTCTGCAGAAATGGTACTACTGATCCTTAATTCCACATGGTATTGCAAGGGGCACTGAATAACCAAAACAATATTGAGAAAGAAGAACAAAGTTGGAGGATTCACATTTTCCAATTTTCCTATAAAGCTATAGTTATCAAAACAATGTGGTGCTGGCATGCTGCTGCTGCTGCTAAGTCGCTTCAGTCATGTCCGACTCTCTGCGACCCCATAGACGGCAGCCCACCTGGCTCCCCTGTCCCTGGGATTCTCCGGGCAAGAACACTAGAGTGTGTTGCCATTTCCTTCTCCAATGCATGAAAGTGAAAAGTCAAAGTGAAGTCACTCAGTCGTGTCTGACTCTTAGTGACCCCATGGACTGCAGCCCACCAGGCTCCTCCACCCATGGGATTTTCCAGGCAAGAGTACTGGAGTGGGGTGTCATTGAAGGACATACAGATAGAACAATGGAACAGAATAGACAGAAAGACCAGAAATAAATCCGATGCCTATCAGTTCAGTTCAGTTGCTCAGTCATGTCCAACTCGGTGATCCCATGGACTGCAGCACGCCAGTGTTTCCTGTCCATCACCAGCTCCCAGAGCTTGCTCAAACTCATGTCCATTGAGTCAGTGATGCCATCCAAGTATCTCATCCTCCGTCATCCCCTTCTCTTCCTGCCTTCAATCGTTGTCTTCAATCCTCCTTTCTTCAATCAATTGTCTATGTCTATAGACAATTGATTTTCCACACAGGTGCTAGATTCTCAGTAGGTAATTTCTTTAACAAATGGTGCAGGAACAACTGGATATTCACATGCAGAAGAATGAAGTTGGAGCCCCTAGCTCACATTGTATGCAAAAGTTAACTCAAAATGGATCAATAACCTAAATATAATGTCTAAAATCATAAAACTCTTAGAAGAGGGGCAAAATTTCACGACTTTGCATTTGGCAACGGATTCTTAGAAATGACTTCAAAAGCAAAAGAAACAAAAGAGAAAAAAGGACAAATTGGACTTCATCAAAATTAAAGACTTTTGTACATCAAAGGTCATCATCAATAAAGTGAAAAGACAGTTAATAATGGGAAAAAATATTTGAAAATCATATATCTGACAGGGGTCCACTATCCAGAATACATAAAGAATTCTTACAACTGAATAATGAAAAGGCAATCCAACTGAAAATGGGCAAGGGACTTGAACAGACATTAATCCAAATAAATTATATAATTTCACCCAGTAGGATGGCAATTCAAAGTGAGTGGAAAATAACAAGTGTTTACAAGAATGTGCAGAAATTGGAATCCTTGTATATTGCTAACTGGAATGTAAAATGGCCCAGCTGTTTGGGAGACATTTTGGTGGTTCTTTAAAAAAGTTAAATACAGAACAGAATTACCATGAAAAAAGAAATTCCACTCCTAAGTATATATGCCAAAGAATTGAATGTAGGTGTTCATATACTTGTACACAGATGTTCATAGCAGCACTAGTCACACTAGACAAAATACAAAATACAAAAACTCAAACCTCTATTGGTGGGTGAATAGATAAATTGTGGAATACCCATACAATACAATATTATTTTTTGCAATAAAAGGGAATGGAGTGCTGGCACATGCTACAACCCAGATGGACTTTGAAATCATTATGCTAATGAAAGAAGTCAGACACACAAAAAAAGGCAAAGATTCTGAGTCCATTACTTGAAATATCCAAAATAAGTAAATTCTAGAGAGACAAGGTATATTGGTGGTTGCCAGTATGTGGCAGGAGAGGGAAATAGGAAGTTCTTGTTAAGCATGGGTTTTATTTGGTGATGATGAAAATGTTTCGGACGTAGATGATGGTAGTTGCAAACTATTGTGAATGGACTAAATTTCAACAAACTGTTCATTAAAACAGGTAATTGAATGCTGCGTGAATTTCATCTCAAATGTGACATTTATCGTTTGTGAAACACTATGATATCTGAGATTTGTTCCAAACTAATGAAGTGAGGATAGAGATACAAAAAGTGAAAACAAAAACAAAGCACAACAGAGTCGGAAATGGATAGAAACCCGGAGTGTCAAGTTATTGCCGAAATCCATGTGAGAAACGAGGGTGGGCGCTTGGGTGGAGGAAGAGGCTAGAGCCGAACAGCGCCGAGGTTGTCTGTAGATAAAAGCAAGAAGACTGGGGAAAGAAAGAAATCCAGATTTTTATGTGAACCCTGGAGGAAGGGGTGTCTTTGCCGTGCTGCGGAGAACCGCGGGCGCTAATCAAGGGTTGCCCTTGGAAAATCATCTCCTTGTACACCTTAAACTCTACTTCACGTGCCAATTGTATCTCAATAACATTGGGGAAAATATACATATATTTATTTTTAAAGAAATCGCTATTCGGGCTTAATGCGCGCTGCACGTTCTACACCAGTAGAGAAGCCGAGGAGGCGGGCCGTGCTCGGGCGGCTTCCTCCCGCGTCTTAAGTGTCTGATCTCCGAGGGACGCGAGGGCTTGGTCCGTCTCCACGCCCTCTCTGAGCTGGCTGGGGCCGAGGGCTGCCGCGACCCGGGCTCTGCCGGCTCGGGGTCCCACCTGGTGACACCTGCCAGCTGCGCTGGGCGTCTCCGCCCCGCGCCCGGGCTGCTAGGGGACTGACCTGGGGCAGGGAGAGGAAGGATAGGGCGGGGCGCGCGAGGCCACGCCCAAGAGGCGGCGCGTGGGAGCCCCCCAGCCCTTGCTCGCAGCCCTATGGAGCTCCGGGCCATGGCGGCCGACGAGCCCAAACCCCCAGCGGGGGCGGCCGCGGCCCGACGCCTGGCTCGGAGCTGCTGGTCCGCGTTCTGGGACTACGAGACGCCCAAGGTGATCGTGGTGAAGAACCGGCGTTTGGGCGTAGTGTACCGCGCGGTGCAGCTGCTCATCCTGCTCTACTTCGTGTGGTGGGTGCGCACGGGGCCGGGCGCGGGGACGGGGCGCGGGAGGCGTCCGGCGGGAGGGGATGTCTCGCGGGTTCACGAGGGTGGGGAGTGCTCGCGGCTAAGGCTGCTCTGAAGTCCCAGGTTGGAGGGGCAGCTCTGGGCTGTGAGCAGGGAGAGCGGGTCGCAGGGGGTGGAGAACGCGGGCTGGCCCCTCGGGCCCCCGCAGAGCCTACCCAGCCCTAGAGGCGGTGACGCAGCCTCGTTCCCGCCGGAGTCGAGCTCATTCGGCATGAGAGAGGTCCCAGTCCTGTCCCAGGATCGTCCCTAGAGTCGGCCCTGCCCGTCCGCACAGGTACGTGTTCATCGTGCAGAAGAGCTACCAGGACAGCGAAACGGGCCCCGAGAGTTCCGTTATCACCAAGGTCAAGGGCATCACCTTGTCCGAACACAAAGTGTGGGACGTGGAGGAGTATGTGAAACCACCGGAGGTGCGCAACCCGGGCCCCGCCCTGTACCCTGCGCACCCTGAGGGTAGGACTGATCGGTGGCCGAGCTGCCCCCGCCGGCCGACCGTCCCTTCTTTCTGAGCCCAGGGAGGAAGCGTGTTCAGCATCATCACCAGGATTGAGGTCACCCCCTTCCAGACCCTCGGAACGTGCGCCGAGGTGAGGCTGCGTCGGAAGCAGAGCTGGGATGGGAGGGGCCCTGCCTGATCAGCTGCACCTGTCCGGCTCCTGAGCAAGCGGTCTCCTCCCTAGAGTATGAGGGTCAGCAACGCCACCTGCGACTCGGACGAGGACTGTGTGGCTGGGCACCTGGACATGCTGGGAAACGGTCAGTGTGCGCCAACTGGGGGTGGGGGCGGGCCGCGCCCCTTGCCATCTGAGCGCGCGTCTGCCCGCAGGCCTGCGAACCGGGCGCTGCGTACCTTATTACCACGGGTCCTCCAAGACCTGCGAGGTGTCAGCCTGGTGCCCGGTGGAAGACGGGGCCTCAGTCAGGTGTGCGCGCCCGGTGACCCCACTCACCTGGGACCAAACTTCTTCGTTCCTTTCTCCTCACTGACCAGGGGAGTTGGGATGTGTTGGGGGAGGGGAAAGGGAAGGACAGAGCAGCTGGGAGCCTGGGAGAGGCTTTGGAAGGGGAGACTAAACACGCCCAGTCTGCCTCCTCAGCCAGTTTCTCGGTACGATGGCCCCCAATTTCACCATCCTCATCAAGAACAGCATCCACTACCCCAAATTCCAGTTCTCCAAGTAAGAGCCATTAGGGTGTGGTGACAAGGGGTGGGAGTTGCCTCTTGGAATGTGTTGTTTGGGGGTGCATGGCTTCTCAGCAACTGATGCCAGTGGGCCTTGTCCTTAGGGGCAACATTGAGAACCGGAAGGGTGGCTACCTGAAGCACTGCACATTCCATGAAGTCTCTGACCTCTACTGCCCCATTTTCAAGCTGGGCTACATCGTGGAGCAGGCAGGGGAAAACTTCACAGAGCTGGCGCACACGGTGAGGGTGCCTGAGAGTGGGCAGGACAATTGTCTGGCAGGTGCTTGCTGTCACCTGCATACAAAGGGTCTCATTACAGCACAGTCCCTTTTCAGTTTTGGCCAGCCCCGGCCCTGCTCGGGTAAAGAGAAACAAGATCGGCTGACCCATCTGGGTGTGTGGCTGCTGCTAAATTATTGACTCCTGGTCACAGTTGGCTGCTGGCACCCCTTGTGCCTTGGAAGCAGAGCACTCAATAAGCCCCCCTCCCTAGTGAGCTGCCCTGAGCTGCCTCGGGTGCCCAGAATATGCACCCCATGGGCAACCTCAGTAGGACCCCAGGGCTGTTGAAGGTCCCCTGTGAGCCCGTCTTGACCCGTCTCTGTGTCCACTTCTGGGCAGGGTGGTGTCATCGGGGTCATTATCAACTGGAACTGTGACCTGGACCTTTCAGCGTCAGAGTGCAACCCCAAATACTCCTTCCGGAGGCTGGACCCCAAGCACATCCCAGCCTCATCTGGCTACAACTTCAGGTATCTTGGCTTTCAGCCAAGCTGGCTCCTTGTCTGCCCTGGCTATGGAGGTCCAAGAACCAACAGGGGCGGTGCCCCAAGGCCCACGGATGCCAGTAGTTGATGGTCTTGGAGCCACCCCTTTGGGCAATGGGTGCACCCCGCTATCATGCTTCCCAGCGTCTTGCACCTGGGTCATCCCATCCCACGTACTGACGTGCTTCTGGGTCATTCTGCCCTGCTAAGTCACTTCAGTCGTGTCCAACTGTGTGCGACTCCATGGACTGCAGCCGCCCAGGTTCCTCCATCCATGGGATTTTCCAGGCAAGAGTACTGAAGTGGGTCGCCATTGCCTTCTCATTCTGCCCTAGGTTTGCCAAGTATTACAAAATAAATGGCAGCATTACCCGAACACTCATCAAAGCCTATGGGATCCGCATTGATGTCATCGTGCACGGACAGGTAGGCTAGCCCACCCTGCTTACATGGGATCCGGGCTGACCCAGTCTCGGTCTCCCCTACCACACCCCACACCTCCCTTGGGCCCCACTCCTGACTATCTAAGGTAGTGCCTTTGCCCCCAGGCGGGGAAGTTCAGCCTGATTCCCACCATCATTAATCTGGCCACAGCGCTGACCTCCATCGGGGTGGTAAGAAAAGCACACTGGGGTTGGGGATGGGTGTGTGCTGGGGCAAGATGAGGGGCAGGTGCCAGGCCCTCATCCATCTGTCTTGCTGGCCTCAGGGCTCCTTCCTGTGCGACTGGATCTTGCTAACATTCATGAACAAAAACAAGGTCTACAGCCATAAGAAATTTGACAAGGTGTGTACTCCAAGGCACTCCTCAGGCAGCTGGCCTGTGACCCTGGCCCTTGTCTTGGGCCAGTTCCCTCCCCCACCCTATCCCTGCTCTCCAGACCCAGGCCAGGCTGGCCAACTGCAGGGTGAAGGGCAGAGCCAGGCCCGGGCTGTCCCACCCCCATGGCCTTGCCCCACCTCTGCCCCATCTGAGCAGATGGTGGATGCTCCTGAGCAGGGTGCAGGACCAAGGCTTTGCGTCTCCGAGCCTTCCCAACAGGACTGCGTGCTCACAGATGCCCGAGGTTTGGCCCAGCTCTGAGCCTACTTCTACCTTCTGCCACACTACACTTAAGGCCCTGGGCGTGCCCGGGACCCCTGACATCTGAGGCCCCAGCACAGCCCCTGGCTCTCCAGGGCAGCACAGCTGGGACCATGGACATGGGCCCTGCCCATATACCTCAGCAAAACCAGCAGCCAAAGGGTTCCCGTGCAGCTAGACTGTGGGGTGACATAGATGGGATGACGACTCCTGCTCCATCTTATCCCCCAACTGTAGGGGCAAGTCCCCACCTCCTCCCTAGCTGCTTTCCTCCCAGGCTCTTTGCTCCTGCACATCCACCCAGCCCTACCCAGACCTGCTTGCCTCACAGCTAAGAAATCATACATCCATTGTCCAATAAAACTGTGACCAGAACCTTCTAGCCTCATCTTTGGGGAAGCCGCTTGAGGCTCTGGACACACACACACACACACACACACACACCATGGCCGGTTTGCACATGGCAGGTGGTGGGTGTGCTTGGTCCTCATCTTCCCCCAGCTGGCCTGGGCGCAGTGTGTGGATCATCTGCTGCCTCCAAATCCAGTCAGGTTACAATCAGGGGGGACCAGTGGTGGGGGACATGCAGGCTGAGTGCATCCCAGCAGCTGTCCTTCAGCTTCATGTAGGCATCACCCCAGACCCCAAACCTCAAAATAGGGGGAAAAGGGTGGTACATCTAGAGGAAGAAAGCCAGGAGGCAGGCAATGGGAACTGTTTCCAAGGAAAACAAAAGCTTAGGCTGACACCAAAATGCCCACCCAGAACCCGAGGCTCTATTTAACATGGGGATGGGGAACAAGAGTGGACACAGCAGCAGGGTGAGGTTGGAACAGCTGCCATCAGCCAGATCAGGCCTAGGGATAATCTGGTTATGTCCTTGGATGCTACAATGGTCACTCCACTCAGCAGCTCTGACACAACATGGCCAGTTTCAGATGGCGGTTTCAGTCTCCCCAGCAATGGCAATGAACAGTGCACAGGTCTGAGGAGGCACAGTGCCTCCCACTGATCGTTTCACCTGTGACCCTGTCACAACCAAGGTCAGAGCTGGTCTTCCCACCTGCTGACTGGACCAGCACCACTCACTGGAGCCAGCAACCCTCCAAGATGCCCCCCCACACCCCTGCAGATGTAATGCGCCTCTGTCCCTGTGATGTCAGCTCCATGGGCCGCTCCGATGCTCAGAGATCCAGCTCTAGTTTTAGAGAAACTGGCTTTTCCAGTTGGGGTTCGGCTGTAGCTCAAGAATTCAGGCCAGGGGCTCAGGTTTCCCATCCCCAACCATGAGAGTGACCCTGGGACCTCCACTACCCCAAATACCCCCAGCCCCAAAGCTGGCCTCTGAGGGAACCACTGGGAGCTGTGGTGCCCCCGCCCTGCTGCAGGGAGGGGGTGAGCCACACAGCCCCAGCTCCTCACTCCTCCGTGCTCCCCTGGGACTTCTCTGGCTCCGTTTCCAGGAAGGCTGGTTAGTCCTCCTCCTCCCCGACCCAGCCCTAATTTGATTTGATCTCCATCTGGGGGCTGCCGGGCGCCATCACCTTCCAAGCAGAGTCAAGTTTCCTGCAGTCACTGGACCTGGACGTGCCAGTGGGCAACAGCAGTACCCAGATGACAAACCTAGCCGGACAGACATCAGTTACAAAGTCTTTTTTCCTCCTTCCTTCCTTCCAGGGACCCAGGTGCGAACACGCGCGCGCGCAGGCACACACACAGTAAAGACTATAGGAANTCATCTTCCCCCAGCTGGCCTGGGCGCAGTGTGTGGATCATCTGCTGCCTCCAAATCCAGTCAGGTTACAATCAGGGGGGACCAGTGGTGGGGGACATGCAGGCTGAGTGCATCCCAGCAGCTGTCCTTCAGCTTCATGTAGGCATCACCCCAGACCCCAAACCTCAAAATAGGGGGAAAAGGGTGGTACATCTAGAGGAAGAAAGCCAGGAGGCAGGCAATGGGAACTGTTTCCAAGGAAAACAAAAGCTTAGGCTGACACCAAAATGCCCACCCAGAACCCGAGGCTCTATTTAACATGGGGATGGGGAACAAGAGTGGACACAGCAGCAGGGTGAGGTTGGAACAGCTGCCATCAGCCAGATCAGGCCTAGGGATAATCTGGTTATGTCCTTGGATGCTACAATGGTCACTCCACTCAGCAGCTCTGACACAACATGGCCAGTTTCAGATGGCGGTTTCAGTCTCCCCAGCAATGGCAATGAACAGTGCACAGGTCTGAGGAGGCACAGTGCCTCCCACTGATCGTTTCACCTGTGACCCTGTCACAACCAAGGTCAGAGCTGGTCTTCCCACCTGCTGACTGGACCAGCACCACTCACTGGAGCCAGCAACCCTCCAAGATGCCCCCCCACACCCCTGCAGATGTAATGCGCCTCTGTCCCTGTGATGTCAGCTCCATGGGCCGCTCCGATGCTCAGAGATCCAGCTCTAGTTTTAGAGAAACTGGCTTTTCCAGTTGGGGTTCGGCTGTAGCTCAAGAATTCAGGCCAGGGGCTCAGGTTTCCCATCCCCAACCATGAGAGTGACCCTGGGACCTCCACTACCCCAAATACCCCCAGCCCCAAAGCTGGCCTCTGAGGGAACCACTGGGAGCTGTGGTGCCCCCGCCCTGCTGCAGGGAGGGGGTGAGCCACACAGCCCCAGCTCCTCACTCCTCCGTGCTCCCCTGGGACTTCTCTGGCTCCGTTTCCAGGAAGGCTGGTTAGTCCTCCTCCTCCCCGACCCAGCCCTAATTTGATTTGATCTCCATCTGGGGGCTGCCGGGCGCCATCACCTTCCAAGCAGAGTCAAGTTTCCTGCAGTCACTGGACCTGGACGTGCCAGTGGGCAACAGCAGTACCCAGATGACAAACCTAGCCGGACAGACATCAGTTACAAAGTCTTTTTTCCTCCTTCCTTCCTTCCAGGGACCCAGGTGCGAACACGCGCGCGCGCAGGCACACACACAGTAAAGACTATAGGAAATGTAGAGGTCAAAGTGTAAATTAGGTAACAGGGACAAATCTAAACCAGGCTCCAGAGCCAACAGTGCAGCTTCCACGGCCCACCCGTTTGGGTTTCTGAGTTTATGATTTACATTTAATGTGCTTGCTGCCTCGCCAACCTGACTGGTTTTCTTCTGCTTTCAGTCGCATTTAGTTAAAAATGAGGTGCAGGCAGCCAGTCTTATGTTCTGGGATTGCTAGAGGAACAGAGGGAGCAACTCCTGCTCAGAAGAGGGCTCCCCCGGCTGCTGGCAGGCACTCTCCAACCCAGCTCCGTCCTGGAGGGGAAAACAGCAAGGCCCACATCCCTGTGAAGCAACAGGGCCCTGAACAAGCTGATGGTGTCACCTTTTAAAGGTGGCACAGGCCAAGGACCCTTTGCCTCAGGCAGTCAGAGGCTGGGCAGGCCCTTGGGGTCAGAGGTCTCAGACTGATCCAAGGTTGCAGCAACAACACAGTGGCCTCCATCCCGATAGCAGTTCTGTTGCCCTTTTCTCCGTCCTCTTCCCCCACTGCTCAGAGCTGAAGCAAAGAACCTTGTGCTGCACATGAAGAAATACTTTTCGAGAATCCAGGTGCTGAATATGATGTCAGAGTCTGCAATAATGGTGTGCCTCATCCCCTCTGGGGCCCCAGGCCTCCTGCTGCGGTGGTCCCCTCACCACAGGTGCAGAGGGAGCGGTGCTGGGCCCCTCTGTCGCTGAGCCCCGCCCCCTACCCAGCCTTCCTGCCCCCAGCCCAGTCTCGCTACTGTTGACTAGGTGACTGCGCCATATACCAACAGCCCAGCAGACCCTACTCTGACCCTGAGTCTCCAGACAGCGGAGCCCAAGCCCCAGAACTCAGTGTATGAGACGCCCAGGTGACCGCAGGTTCAGTCAGGATCCCTGGGACGCAGCCCACAAGCTGCCAGCGCGGAGTGTAGGACAGCACCACTCCTGGAAGCCGGGGCTGCACCCTCCACTCTGGCGCCCCTTCACCCTGGGTCTGGCTTCCAGCCCTCTTTGGGGTCTCAGCTCAAACAGAGGACCTCCGAGGGTACCTCAGGGCAGCAAAGGAGTGGGCAGGAAGAGCTGGGGCTACAGCAAGGGGCCGTGCAGCAGCAGCAGAGTGTGTTCATCTAGTGAGAAACTAGCCCTGGGACCCCCTCGCTAGAGACGCTTCCTGGGCCTAAAGAGGGCTGCCCTGCTCGAGGCAGGGAACCCTAGAGAGCCGGGAAGTGAAGCCACTTCTTGCTCTGACTGGTTCACGCTTCTGGGCTGTGTGACCTGCTCCCCGAGGGCCGCCCTCCTGGGTGCCCGTCTTGGGTATGGGACATAGGAGCAGAGAACAGGGACACTGCCCAGACTGCTAATGGCCCACTTGGGAGTTCTGAAGCTGCAGCCAATCCAGGGTCTCCTTGAGGTATGACATGCCATAATGCTGGGCGATGTTCCGGAAGATTCCGATCTGTTCCATGAAGACCTACAGAAATGACCAGTCACAGTGAGACCTAGTTCCAGAGGATGCACAGGGAGGCAAGGCCAAGGCTCAGAGAGGACAAATGGCCCGGGGTTGGGGAGGGTGGAGAGTGGTAGGCAGCAGGGTTGGCTGTCCATGGGAGCCCCCACCTTAGTGTGGATGGTGAGGGAGAAGCCCCCCGCACAGCTGCAGTACACGGCCATGTTGGTCTCTTTCACACCCCGGCACTTCAGGCAGACCTGCAAGAAGCAGACCCCGTCAGAGCCTCCCCGCCTCAGGCCAGAGCTGGCCAGTCACTTGGCACCAGACAGGCTTTTCACCTCAATTACAAATAAAATCTGAGACTTGATATGGGCTTTATCCAAACATGCCAACTGCTTCCCAACACCCTCCCTGTGGACACCTCCCTTTGACTCTGAGTCTGCGGTCCCCTATCCATCACACCAGGCACCAGCTGTTCCCTGCCTGAACCCCAACACCTCCCTTGGGTTTTCCACTCCCCCATCGAAGGCTGAAAGCTTCCCTCTTTCACACACACACTGCCTGTCAGTTCTTTACTCTGACCATTACTTTCTTGTCTTGTTTACTGTTTGTCTCCCTCTCCTAGAATAAAGGTCCATGAAGCCAGCAATAGGCCCCTGTAGGTGCCTAACAGATGCTATAAGAAAGAGTCAGCTGGGCCCGTGGATGAGGCCTGACCTAAGAGGTATCACCTTGGAGAATCAGGCTACAACTTGAGACTTGCGCACACCTCTCATCTCCTATGGGTACAAACTGCTTACTGATGAAGCCTCTACCTACTGGAGGGGTGGTCAGACTGACTGCAGACCCAGCACTAGGCCCGCTGCTCACCAGGTCCTGCAGGGTAAAGGCCATCAGCTTCTTCTGTAGGGCTTCCACCAGGGCCATCTCAATGACCGATGAGTCGTAGGCAACCTGACAGTTGGAGCAGAGCCATTGAGGCAGCATGGTCCCATCCTGGACAGACAGGGAAAGGGACAGGTCACCTTCCTTAGTCCCCAGTGCTGAGAAGGGATGGAGGGATTCTCGAGAAGTGTGCCACCGCAGTCACAGCTCCAGGGCACACTCAGATCTCCACTGTCGTCACCCATGTGATTACCAGGACAAGGTTCTGGCATGTGGCAGCTGAGTGGCCTGAAAAAGGGTGCTTGTTTCTAATTCACATTAGAGTTGGGTTGGGGGCCCTGTGGGAACCCCCGATCCGCTGAGGCCTGGATATTCTGACTATACCAGCAAGGGTTCTGAGGGAATCAGCCCACCTGAGAGAAGGAGGGGTCTTTGCACAGGTCCAGGTCCCGGCAGAAGTTACAGTTGTGGCAGATGACCTCAGGGAGCACGTAGGAACGGCAGGGGTCTCGGAACTGGGCCTCCTCTGAGAACTCGCCTACGTCTACCAGGCGCAGCAGGTCTCGGTTTAGCTTGTTCACCTGGTTTGTGACATTGGTGTCCAGAGACAGGACCTGCAGATAACAGAGGCCATGTCAGGGACGGCTCCCAGCCCTCCCTGTGGCTGTCTGGACCAGAAAACCCTGCAGCCAGTTCTTAGTTACAGTTTCTCAGAAGCATCTCAACTCTTCCTTTTCCTGTTAGAAGCATCAGAGATAAGAAGTACCTCCTGCCCACCAGTGATTCCCCAAGTTAGGGTCACAGGCATGGAGGTGCTGCTCCCAGGCCTCGGGGTGTCTGGGACACAGCATACTCTACCTGTCACTCTTAGGGACTCCTTCTTCCTCAATGACAGGCAACCCCAAGTTCACCAGAGCTTTACCATCTCAAATGCAAAGGGGCTGACTTCAACCTTCCACGGTGGAGGGATTTCCAGGCCAGCCCAGAAAAGTCCCTGTAGCACATGTGTGTGTTAGAGCCCATGGTGTGGACACGGGAGGTCCGGCTCCCACCGTGGTGCTGGCAGAGCTATAGGGAGTCATTAAGCTTCCTGTTTGTAAATGAGAGGACAGGACTGACATCTTCCCTAGGCCTCTCCCAGCCCTAAAGCTCCTGTGCTAGCCTAGCACAATGCCAAGAACACAGAACCAAATATCACTTAGAAAACACGTCTCTGAGGGGAGTGTTTAACGTCAATGTGAAGTAAAGTGGGTGAATTTGAAAGAATATTTACAATGAGGATCGGTGGCCTATTGGGAAGTATTGTTTAAAATATATATACATTATACACATCACTTACATAGGGAGAACATTGGACTTAACTAAGAGACAAAAAAATGAAAGTGAATTTACCAAACATTAAGAAAGAAGTAATACTGTTCTGTACACAGTATCTTCCAGAAAACATAAGAGGGAGAACACCTCTAACTTCACTCGGAAGGTCAGCATCACCTAGATACCAACACCAGACAAAGACTGTGTGAGGTAACTACTGATTCTCATGTGCACAGACTCAAATATCCTCAACAAAATAAGGGCAAATTGAGCCCAGTGATATTTTGACCAAGTGGGACTTACCCCAAGAATGCAAGGCTGGATCAACACTAGAAAATCAGTGCAATTCACCATATCAACAGACTAACAAACAAAAGCCAATACGATCATTTCAACTGAGGGAGAAAAAGTCCTTAACAAAATTCAACAACCATCCTTGATTAAAACTCTCAGGATGGGACTTCTTTGGGGGTCCAGTGGTTAAGACTCTGTGGTTCCAAAAACAGAAATATAGACCAATGGAACAAAACAGGAAGTCCAAAAATAAACCCATGCCCCTCTGGGTACCTTATTTTTGACAAAGGAGGCAAGAATATACAATGAGGCAAAGATAGCCTCTTCAATAAGTGGTGCTAAGAAAACTGGACAGCTGCATGTAAAAGAATGAAATTAAAACACTTTCTAACACCATACACAAAGGTAAACTCAAATGGATTAAAGACCTACATATAAGACTAGAAACTATAAAACTCTTAGAGGAAAACATAGGCAAAATACTCGATGACATAAAGTAGGATCCTCTATAACCCACCTCCTAGAGTAATGGAAATAAAAACAAAAGTAAACAAGGGGGACCTAATTAAAAGCTTTTGCACAGCAGAGGAAACTATAAACAAGGTGAAAAGAACCCTCTGAATGGGAGAAAATAGCAAATGAAACAGCTGACAAAGGATTAATTTCCAAAATATACAAGCAGCTTATAGAACTCAATACCAGAAAAACAAACAACCCATCAAAAAGTGGGAAAAAGACCTAAATAGACATTTCTCCAAAGAAGACATACAACACATGAAAAGATGCTCAACATCACTCATTGTTAGAGAATGCAAATCAAAACTACAATGAGATATGACCTCACACTGGTTAGAATGGCCATCATCAAAAAGTCTACAAACAATAAATGCTGGAGAGGGTGTGGAAAAAGGGAACCCTCTTGCACTACTGGTGGGAATGTAAATTGATACAGCCACTATGGAAGATGGTATGGAGATTCCTTAAAAAAAAAACTAGGAATAAAATCACCATATGACCCAGCAATCCCACTCCTAGGGATTACCCTGAGGAAATCAAAATTGAAAAGACACATGTACCCCAATCGCAGCACTATTTACAATAGCTAGAACATGGAAGCAACCGAGATGTCTATCAACAGATGAATGCATAAGGAAGTTGTGGTACAAATACACGATGGAATATTACTCAGCCATAAAAAGGAACACATTTGAGTCAGTTCTAATGAGGTGGATGAACCTAGAGCCTACTATACAGAGTGAAGTAAGTCAGAAAGAGAAAGATAAATATTGTATACTAATGTAGGCTGCCGTCTATGGGGTTGCAGAGAATCAGACATGACTGAAGTGACTTAGCAGCAGCAGCAATGCATATATATGGATCTAAAAAGATGGTTCCAAATAATTTCTCTGCAGGGCAGCAATGAAGAAAGACACAGAGAACAGACTTATGGGCAACTGAAGAGGGGAGGAGAGGGTGAGATGTATGGAGAGAGTAACACGGAAACTTCCATTACCATATGTAAAATAGAGAGCCAATGGGAATTTGCTGTATGGCTCAGGGAACTCAAACAGGGGCTCTGTATCAACCTAGAGGGGAGGGATGAGGAGGGAGATGGGAGGGAGGCTCAAGATGGAGGGAACATATGTATACCTATGGCTGATTCATGTTGAGGCTTGATGGAAAATAACAAAATTCTGTAAAGCAATTATCCTTCAATTAAAAAAACAAATAAAAATTTAAAAATCCATAAAAAAGAAAAAGACTCTGCTTCCACTGCAGGGGGCACAGACTGGATCCCTGGTCGGGGAACTAAGTACCACATGCCATAAGATGCAGCCGAAAAACAAACTCACTCTCAGGAAATGACCATTATCAAGGCACCAAGGAACTTTCTCAACCTGCTTCAGGGTGTTCCTTCAACAGTCTACACAGGATTTTTTTTTAAAAAAATGGAAACTGATATATTGATTTGAAATTCATAAGGAAAGGCAAATTAAGTCAAAATAATTAAAAGAATAAAGCATTCACACTACCTTTTCAAAACTTATTGATAAAGTGACAGAAATTAAGACAGTGTGGTGTTTTAGAATAGAGGGACATGCAAACCCAGAAACAGATCCATACACATATACAGTCAGTTAAGCTTTGAAAAAAGCACAGACATAATTAAATGGAGAAAGGCTAATTTTTTAACAAATAGTGCTGGAATAATTGGATATGCTTATGCATAAATATGAAAGTGTTAGTCACTCAGCTGTGAGTGACTCTTTGAGACCGCATGGACTGTAGCCTGCCAGGCTCCTCAGTCCATGGAATTTCTCCAGGCAAAAATACTGGAGTGGGTTGCTATTTCCTTCTCCAGGGGATCTTCCCAACCCAGGGATCGAACACAGGTCTCCTGCATTGTTGGCAGACTCTTTACTGTCTGAGCCACTAGGGAAGCCTCAGTTTATAACATACACATTGTACAAAAATTAACTCAAAATGGAATGACTAAATATAAAACCTAAAATTATAAAAATTCTAGCAGAAAACGTAAGTGAAAAGCTTTCTGACCTTGGTTAAAACAAAGATTCTTAGATATGACATCAAAAGCTCAACCCTTAAAAAGAACAATTAGATCAAAATTAAGATCCATTGCTCATTGAAAAATACTGTCAAGGAAATTTTGAAAAGGCAAGCCAAAGTCTGGGAAGAAATATTTGGAAATCACACATTTGACAAAAGACTTATATCCAGAATATATGAAGAACTCTCAAAACTCAACAATAAGAAAAATAACCCAATAACTGATTCACTTTGCTATACACCTGAAACTAACACAACATTGTAAATCAACTACATTCCAATAAAAATTATTAAAAAGAAAAACAGTTCTT
Organism: Neotragus moschatus; assembly: GCA_006410615.1. Lineage (NCBI taxonomy): Eukaryota > Metazoa > Chordata > Mammalia > Artiodactyla > Bovidae > Neotragus > Neotragus moschatus. The sequence continues at coordinate 1,207,735 of SJYA01002351.1, forward strand.
AATAATGGGCATAAGATCTGAACATTTCACCAAAGACACAGAGCAAACAAACACATGAATAAAATCTCCACATCATTAGTATTATGGAAAGTGAAAGTGACTCAGTCATGTCTGACTCTTTGTGACTGCACGGTCCATGAATTCTCCAGGCCAGAATACTGGAGTGGGTAGCCTCTCCCTTCTCCAGGGGGTCTTCCCAACCCAGGGATCGAACCCTGGTTTCCCACATTGCAGGTGGATCCTTTACCAGCTGAGCCACAAGGGAAGCCCAAGAATACTGGAGTGGGTAGCCTATCCCTTCTCCAGCAGATCTTCCTGACCCAGGAATGGAACCAGGGTCTCCTGCATTGCAGGCAGATTCTTTACCGACTGAGCTATCAGGGAAGCCCAAGTAGTATTAGGGAAATGCAAGTTAAAAACATGATGATATACCACTACACATCTATTTGGACAGATAAAACCTTGAAAATGAACAAAGTTCCAGTGGGGTGTGGAGCATTTGGACTATAGTCACTCACCACCGATGAGAATGCAAAACAGCCACTATACAAAACACGATATGACCCAGCAATTCCCCTGCTGGGTTTTTACTCAAGAGAAATGAAACTTATGTTCACACAAAAACCTATATGAGAATGTTTACAGTGGCTTTACTGACAGTCACCCATAAGTGCAAACAATCTGAATGTCCTTTAATCGGGGAGCTATAGTCCTCCCATACAATGGAGCACTAGTCAGCAATGCAAAGGAACAAGCAACGACATGGAGGAACCCCAGGTGGATTTTGCTCAGTGAAGGAAATCAGACTTAAAAGGCTACATGATCAACCACTCCACTCATGTGACATTCTGGAAAAGGTTTCAATGCAGGGACAGAAGACAGAGTGGTGGTTCTAGGGATGCAGGCGAGAGGAGAGACTGAGTCCCAAGGGGAAGCACATGGAAAAACTCTGAGGGGTGGAGAATGTTCTGTACTTTGCTGTTGGTGGCCAGTTCATATATCCATATGTGAAAACACAAACAACTGCACTTCACGGAGAAAAATTTTAAAAGTAAATAACCATAGGGACATGGGGGCTTCCCTGGTGGCTCAGTGGTAAAGAATCTGCCTGCCAATTAGTAGACACGGGTTCAATCCCTGATTCGGGAAGATCCCACATGCTGAAGAGCAGTAAGCCCATGAGCCACAACTACTGAGCCTGTGCTCTAGAGCCCAGGAGCCACAATAACTGAGCCTTCGGGCCACAGGTACTGAAGCCTGTGTGCTCTAGAGCCTATGTTCTGCAACAAGAGAAGCTGCCATAAAGAGAAACCTTTGCACCACAACGAAGAATAGCCCCTGCTCACCTCAACTAGAGGAAGCCCAAAGAGCAATGAAGACCCAGCACAGCCATAATACATAAAATTTTAAAAATAAAAAACAAACACAGAGACAGACAGATCCACACGTACCAGGGGTGGGGAGCTTTGGAGGATGATGTATACGACTCTGTATCCTGACTGTCGTGGTGAATACGTGACTGGCTGCCCCATGAAATGCACTCTAAAAATGGTGAATTTCACTGTATGTAAATTATACTTTAATAAAAATAGAACTTAAAAATTCTGAAGTCTACCAAGGAGTTAAAGTGTTATATTAAGCCATTTCTTAACCACCGTGAGAAGTCACTTGATCACTGTGAAACACAGAGTGCTGGGAGGTAACTTAATGGACAGTAAAGTCCTCTGTAAGGGGATGCCTGCCAGGTCCGTATCTGGTAACATTATCCCTCGTTTGAATCAGCCTACCTTTCCCAGAAGGCATTCAGCATCCGGGCAAGCTCTCCTCTTAGGTTCCACAGCAGCCTGGATGCTATGAGTTCCCTGTCCAGTTCCTGGTCTGGCCCATTGGCCTCACGTGACCCATGAGCTGGCTCTGCTGTCCCACTGTTCACCTTTCACCAGCACCGCCCCGTCACCCCTCCTCCCAGGGGCTTTGTATCCCCTCTGCCCGGACTTTACTCTTCCATCAGATCCACCCATTGCCAGGCCCTCTTGGTCCTCGTGGTCTCAGCCCTGGACCCACCAGAGGTCCTTTCTCACCTGCCCCTGCCCCGAACTCACCTCTGGCACCTGTGCTCTCTGAGCTCACCTGTGCCCTCCAGGGGAATGTGAACTCTGTGAGGACAGGGGTCTTTCCCATAGCGACTGCACAGATAGGTGCAGTGGGTGTTTGTGGAAGAGAGGGGTAACTTGCACACACGTCAGTGGGAGTGTCCTCACCTTGCACACGTATTTGATGAATTCCAGAGCAGGGTTATTGAGCAGCAGGTGAGAACCGGGGAGGACAGGAAACATTTCTGAGAGCTCAGTGGAGTTCCGAGAGCCTGTGACTTTCTTCTGAATCTTCTGCGTGATGGTGAAGAAGTTCTGAGTGAGTTCGTTTGCCACATAATCCTGTGAGAAGGTGATCATTCCTGGGAAGAGAAGCAACATGGCGCCTGCTCCCTACCTCGCATGGTGACAAGGACACCAAGGGAAGGAGATGGGGACCCTGAGAAGCACACACTGGTGGCCTCACACAGCAAGGGTGCTCACCAGGAAGGGCTCCGGCCTCCCCCTGGGTCTCCTGGGAGAGCTGGCTGGCTCCCCTCCTCCTCACGGGGGTGCTCCCTGGGGTGCTGCGCCTCAGTTCCTCCTTCATGCTGTGGTACACGGCCACGATGTATGCTGCAGAGAGAGGGTAGGCTCAGGCCACAGGCCATGAGAGTTGGTGATGCCTCACACACCCCAGAATCCGGGGGTACCCTGTGGCTGGTCCCGCTGCTAGCCCAACGAGGCTGAAATGTCATTATTAGTGATGATTCTATTTGCTGCACTGAGATGAGCCAGAGTCAATTAGACAAACAGGAACAATCAGGGCACTAACTGATGCCCAGGTTCATGCTTAGAGAGACTGCTGCACAGCTGAGGCAGCGAGCACCAACCTTCACACCAACTGGTGCAAAAGAGGGCTCACCTTGCCTCTCGGGGTAAACACACTTCTCCAAAACCTCCACGGGTCCACTTGTTCCAAAAGAACTTGAGAAGGTAAAGAACTCAAATATAAATTGACAGCGGATAAAATAATCATAAATAGAACTCCCTCTGTCGCTACATACATAGATGTACCTGTATCTAAGTCTGCTGACAATTTATGATGCTCTTCATCAACTGTTCTATTCTTATGATTAGTTCTGAATTACAATGGATGCTTAACTTCTCATTTCTTTTTCACATTAACCTAAATAACTTGGTTTGGAAACACTAAACTTTTATTTCTTTTTTTAAATTTTGATTGGAGTATAGTTGATTTACCATGTGGTGTTAATAATGACCACTAATGCCTTTAGCCTCAAATGAAATATAGGGGTTTCTCACACTAGAAGTTGAGCCTTAGAGACCAGCCAGTGGGGCAGTTGATTTAAGAGTATCTAAACTCCTCTACATGGGGCGGGACTATGAAGCCTTCGTGATGCCCCAGGGCAGCTTCCCTCATGGGGGAGGGGCAGGTTCTGTGAGAGGTCTGGGGCCTGGGCAGAGCCTGAGGGTCTTCTTTCTGCCTCTCACGGTGCTATGCAGCCAGGGCATGCACGCTGGGCATGCTCCCCCCAGGGCCACATTATTCCCACCACATGACTCAGATGTGATGGTGAGTGTGGACCACTCACCTGAAACGATCATGAGGAAGTAGCTCTGGCAGGAGGCTGCCTGGGGCAGGAACTGCAGGATATTCCAGTTGTTTTCCAGCAAGTCCTCGACATCCAGTTCCTGGGCATCTCCCTCGTCCTCCTTCTCCTCCTCGTCCTCATCTTCCTCCTCGTCCTCAGGTTCCCCCCGCTCTGCTCGGCCCTCTTCTGGGGAGTCCTGCTTTGACACAAAGACAATCTCAGTAGCGTCTGCCCACAGCAGCACCACATGGTGGGGAGTGTCCCAGTCTGTCTCTTGTCTTATTCATCTAGTCTTCCCAGCCCCTGAGCCCAAGAGAGATTCCTGCAGGACAGCTCCAAGAACAAGGTCCTGTACAGAATGTGCCTGGTACATTCTCAGTAAGCTACTGACTGTTACTTTCATTTCCTCTTTCACAGGATTCACTTTAAAATTTTTCAATTCCCACTTCTCAGGAAGGGAAGAATCAAGGGTGCTTCCTGGGTGACCACCTCTCTTGTTGAGTTTTGGATCTCTTCCTGGGACGGCTGCAGTTCTGAGAACTGATCTTTAGGTAGGTTGATAAGGAGTCCAGCACCCTCAAGAAGGAGAAAGGGGTCTGGGGCTCTCAAGGAGGAGCAAAGGACAAACAATTTTTTCTACACTGCTTTGTCTCAGTCAATATAACAATGTATCTTGCTCCTTAACAAGAGCCTTCTGACTAATCTTGTTATCTTTAGACATATGTTGTGGGAGTGGGTCTGGTAAGACCTCCCTACTGTTAGTTCTAATCCTATTATCTTATATTGAGGGAGTGGGTCTGGTAAGATCCTTTACTGTAGTAATGTATATAGTTCCCTTGCTAAGACTAGCGAGAGAGGCATTCTCTATCCCCTTCTGATGTCTATGTCAGAAGCTTTCTCTGTCCCTTTTTCACTTTAATAAAACTCTGCTACACAAAAGCTCTTGAGTGATCAAGCCTGGTCCCTGGTTCCAAAACTATATCTTCTTCTTTGGAGATCATGAATCTGACATCGTAAGCTATCAGTTCTACCAAAGATCTAGTTCTGGTGGACGCCCTCCTGCCACCTCCCAACTAAGGTCCCCTTTCTATACAGCACCTTTCATTTCAACATCTAAACTCTGATAGCCACCATCCTTATTAAGAGCAGCAACCACTCCTGCCTTCTCCTATTCGTTTACATGACCTGCACTTCCTTCCCTTGCACATGGTCTCAGTGAACCTCCCAACCCTAGCACCAAGGGCAGCCTTTGCTCTGGTCTGCTCTCAGCAGATGGCAACTTCCTTCTGGGGGTGCTCTCCTTTTGACACCTGAGGCCCCAACCCCCAGCTCCCCCACCCACTGGTAGCTTCCTCCATGGGGACTTGCCCTGGGGGAGCTGTCCTCTCAACTCATACTTACCCCTAGGTGATCTCACCAGCCCCAACAAGCCAGGCTCACAGATGACCCCAAGTTTCACGCTCTCCCACCCAAGACGCACAGTCACTACCCAACCCCTCCATCTCCACCTGTGCACATTAAGCAAACGATAGGGGCAGTAAACACCACATGCCCCAGATAAGCACAGCTCCCTTCTCCCTATACTTGGTCTCTTGCCCCGTCCATTGGGGTTTCCACATCCAGGCACAGGTCCCTCACACACAACCTACATGCTCAGACATCACCGCTGTGTCCCAAGCATCATCCCACTGGCCTGTCCATATCCTCTTCAATACCCACCTGAGTCATTCTCCCTGACTCTACCTTGCCCTGCATCCTCCTCTGGGCCAACACTAACTGGGCTCCACTTAGACCTTGACATCCTGCAATAATGTCCACTCAAGACCCAAGTGGAAGTCAGGACCTGACAGTTGCCCATTCAGAATCTCCCCGTCAGTAAAAGCCAAGTCTCCATCACAGCCCTTGGGCCCAAGTGGCCTGGTCCCAGCCAGCTCTCTGCCCACATCTGTGACCACTGACTCTGCCTGTGCCATAACTCAAGGCAGATTCACATCTCGGTCCCATCACCTTCTCGGAGGACTCCTAGACCCTGAGCCCTTACTGTTGTCGACACTGCCGTATACACCTACTTGTCTGCTTGTTCATGATCCTTTCCCTTATAGACTTCATGATGCTTACTGCTGCATGACTGGGGCCTAGAACCATGCCTGGAACTTGGCTTGTGACCATCAAGTGTGCACTCAAGGGACAACGTGGACCCTTCAAGTTGCTTCAGATTCCAACCTCAGCTCTCCAAGACTGGTTACCTCTTACCTGACCACAGTGAATCCTAGATGGAACAGTTCCTTTGATTCCACCATAATTAGAGGGATCCATCCAGAGAAGAAATTCCCAGCATCGAGAAAAGGAAATTGTCAAAGAATGGAAGATCTCTTTAGAGTGGATGCTAAAAAGAAACAAGACAGAAATCGCTTAAATGATATCAGTAGTCTTCCCCTTTTACTCTACTTTCCTTTTTTTAATTATCTATTCACTCTCTACTTATTTAAAAATTAATTTAAAGTGGATTCACATTTTATCATCCCTCAGGCTTTCTAGGGAAATGATTGGTGTGGCCACTATGGAGAACAGTACGGAGGTTCCTTAAAAAGCTAAAAATGGAGTTACCATATAACCCTGCAATCCCACTCCTGGGCATATAGCCAGAGAAAACATGGTTCTAAAGGACACATGCAACCAATGTTCACTGCAGCACTGTTTACAACAGCCAAGACATGGAAGCAACCTAAATGTCCATCCATCAACAGAGGAATGGATAAAGATGTCATATAGACAACGGAATATTACTCAACCATAAGAAGAGAATGAAATAATGCCATTTACAGTAACATGAATGACTGTCATGATGAGTGAAGTATGTGAGAGAAGGAGAAATATCATATGATATCCGTTATATGCAGAATCTAAAAAGAAATGATGCAAATGAACTTATTTACAAACAGTGACAGACTCAGACTCAAAGAACCAACTTATGGTTGCTGGGCGTAAGAGCTGGGAGAAGGGAAGTTAGGGAGCTTGGCTGGGAAAGACATGTACACACTACTATATTTAAAATGGATAACCAACAAGGACCTACTATTCTGCTCACTGTTATGTGGCAGCCTGCATGGGAGGGGAGTTTGGGGGAGAATGGATACACGTATATGTATGGCTGAGTCTCTTTGCTATCTACCTGAAACTATCACAATATTGTTAATTGGCTACACTCCAATATAAAATAAAAACTTCAGAAACAAATAAAATAAAAATGAATTTAAGGTGGATTCACATTTTATTATCTCTCAAGCTTCCTAGGGAAAATGATGATAAACATAATATTAAGGAGACATCTGAGTTAACCAGGAGGGGGAAACAGGGAGCAGTGCTGAGAGAATGACAGGTGAGAGCTACAGAGGGAACCTCAGGGAGTACTGTGGCTCATTCTCCAGCACTTAGCAGAGTACAGACCACACTCGTGTGTGAGAAAAATCACACCAGCCTCAAGCACCTGCTCCTGCCAGTGTCAGAGCCTCATACATAGGGGCATGTGGGGCTGTGCTCACAGAAATCTTGCTTCAACAGAGGTAATAATGAGCCCTAGACTAAACATTGCACTGGCTCTGACTATAAATCTCAATAAATACCCAAAAGGATCAAATTATTTTCAAGTAACATAAAGCTCAAGAATATTTACAGGAATGCAAAAGTAGCCGACAGACAAGCCAAGGTTCTTAATGTCTGGCATTCAGTCCTGTATCACTGGGTGTGCAAAGAAGCAGAGAAACACAACAAATGAGAAGAGTCTATCAGTTGAAATCAGAGTTGACATAGATATTATAACGAGCAGAAAAGAACATTAGAACAGTTACAATTGTACAGTTATTATAATTTTATTTCATGTGCTAAAAAAAACTAGAAGGAAGATTGAACATGTTAAGCAGACTCTAGAAATGTAGGAGACCCAAATCAAGCTTCTAGAGATGAAAACTGTCATGTCTGAAATGAAAAATATACTGGATGGGATTAATGGCAGATAAAACACTCTAGAAAGTCAGTGAACTTAAAAGATATAACAACAGAAACTTATCCAAAAAGAAACACAAAGAGGAAAACAGGACTTCCAAAAAATATCTGTCTAGGGACTTCCTTGGCAGCTCAGTGGTAAGGAATCTGACAGACAACACAGAAAACACGGGTTCCATCCGTGGTCGATAAGATCCCACACGCTGCAGAGCAATGAGGCCCATGTACCACAGCTACTGAGCCTGTAGTTTAGAGCCTGATAGCCACAATTACTGAGCCCATGAGCCACAACTACTGAAGCTGGTGCACCCTAGAGCCTGCTCCCCAACAAGAGAAACCACTGCAATGAGAAGCCAGTGCACCACAACCAGAGAATAGTGCCCCTCTCTACAACTAGAGAAAAGCCCAAGCAGCAATGGAGACCCAGCATAGCCAAAATAAATAAAAATAAAATTATATAGATACATCTATCTGCAATTCTATGCCCAGCAAAAGTATCTTTCCAAAACAAAGGTGAAATAAAGGCTTTTTCAGATCCCCAAAGGCAGAGAAGATTTGTTACCAATAGAGCCACACTACAAGATTTGTTAAGGGAGTCTGTCAGCAGCAGGCAAATGGAGCAGATGAGAACACGAGCGAACGAAGGTGACAGGGATGCTGACACCTGTTGGTGATGTACTCCACGTAGGCCAGGGCGTCTTCCACCCGCCGCTTCTTAGTGCAGAGGATGATGCGGTTGAAGTTGGCATAGACGACCGATGACCCCAGGCGCCTGAACTCAGCGATGAGCCTGCAGACCAAGTTCAGAATCAAAGGTCAAGACATCAGAGAGAAATAGTTAATGGCCCCGAAGCACAACATATATCTAGAACCCAGAAGTAACAAAGAACAAAGAGGTCTGCATGGCCAAACCCTACCACAAGGAGAGGAAAAAATCTGCAATTCATATCACAGAAAAATGGTTACTTTTTATTTAGAAAGAGCTCATACAGATCAATGAGAAAAACACAAAACAAAACTACGGAAAAATGGTCAAAGGAAGTCCAATTTCATTCTAATTAGGATTGCAAATTAAGGGTATACCAAGAGAGCATTTTATCCCATCAGGTTGTTGGTGGGGCTTGGCATGGGGACACGTATTCCCAATCTGGTTCCCAAGCACTGGTAGTACAACCAACTGTACAACCTTTACAGGGAGCTGACAATATTGATTCAAATTAGCATTTACTTCTCTCAATTTATCTGAAAATATCCATCAGACCTGCAGCAGTGTTACTTCCTGGAGATTATTCTAGACATGTTTACATGACCTCATCCACAAGACCAATCCTTGGTTGGTTACTGTGACAACAAAAGTTATGGAAGTAGCCGAAACATCCATTAGTGTGGTACTTCCACACATAGCTCTCCAAGACCTACTGTTAACAAAGGCAAGCAAGGTGCAGAATGGTAACCACAGTGTGCAACGACTTACAAAAAAGCAGCAGAGACTCTGTACCATACGGCGTGTCTCTGGAAGCTGTGAAGGCAGCTAAACTCTTCACAGGCCCCATCTGATCGCTATGGACCACTAGCCCAGAAGTGGACTCTTGATCCAGAGGTGCTGACTAGCCATCTTTCTGGTCTGGGGAGAAAGCCACTGGCGGCACTCACTGAAGGAAGAGCTTCTTCATCATGCTATGCAGCGTGCGGTGCAGGGCAGGGTCATGCAGCAGGGAGGACGGCGACCGGAGCCAGCGGTAGAAGTGCATCACCTGGTTGTCGGCGTAGATGTTGCGGTACTGCGTGATCTCCTTCACCCAGCCCACCACCATGCTCTTCAGGATCCTGCAGGAGGGGTTCAGAGGGTGCCCCCACTGTCAGCGGCACCAGCTCCTCACTGTTCTGGTGTCGCCTCTGCGCCCTCTCTTCTCACTGTCCAGGCTCCATTCCTCACCCCTCTGTAACTTATCCGCACTCAACATCACCTTTCCAGCTTTTCCAACAGAGCCAGGACAGAGCTGAGAAGATGTGGGTGCCCTTCAAGGAGGCACCTCACTGCTGTGAGAACCAGGAAGAGACTCATAGCAGAGACCTCAAGGGCCCCCTCTCCCTTGTGCCAGCCAGGGTCCTAACGGACTGCTTCATCACAACTGTCCCTGGCTAAATCGCCCCAGATGACTCTGCAAACAGCATCACAAAGCCAGTGTAATGGTTCTGTCACCTGCAGTCTGATTGCACCACCTCTCGGGACTGAACTGGCTGCTTCTCTGCCCAAGCAGTCCTTGGCCCTGACTATACCACGTGCATTCTGGCTGCTGAGGCTTTCTTTCTGCAAGTCCCCTGGCCTGAAGCCCCCTCCCTCCAGTTCTGTCCTCTTTCTGTGAGAAGGCAACAGGGTGGCAGTTGCAGAAAACAGTTCTGGAACTGTAAGACTTGTTCTTGAGCACCAACCTTTCCCCTCAGCTGCACTATGACCACAAACCTGGGCCTCAGTTTCCTCATTTCTACAATGGGTGACAGCCATCTTGCCTAGTGGGGCTGAGAGCACGTGCTCCCTGCCCGTGCCACCACTGCACTTCTCTCCCGATACCCATGCCTTGCAACTCGTACCACTTTCTGTGAGGCTTTATCCATGTTCATATCCTGCTGTGCACCCCACAGCAGATGGTCGGTGAACACCCACACCCCAAGTAAACTGGTGACTTCTTGCAGGCACACCTCCGACCATAGGAAACGGGCCAGAAGGCAGCACCTGGAACTGTCACCGGTACCTGGAGGGTGGCATTTGTGAGTGCCACCCGTGAGCAAAGAAAGGAGTCTTGCCCTATGCTGGTTTCTGACCGGGCAGAGGGAAGCCCCATTGATACTGACTTAGCTTTCAGTTTCCAAAACAAGGACAGGGGATAAAAGGATTTCTACTGCTCCTTCTAGAGGCAAACTGTTGTTCTGCCTTTGGAGAGCTGAGGGTACAAGAAGAACCAAAGGGCAGGTGATGTTCTCAGGGTGGCAAGCCCCTGGGTACCTGAAGGTATTGGAGCAGAGGGCTGTCTCATCGTAGCTGGCAGGGGCACTGGCGGCCTGATTGCCCGTGATCATGTCCTCTAAGGAGGCCTGCTGGATCACATCAAAGCTGATGCCAATGCTGTCGGCCCCCTCCATATCATTGACGTGGTGAGACTGCAGGATGGTGTTGACGGCCAGGTTCTGAATATCCAGTTCCACGCACACTACACACAAACATCACTGCTTGTGCACTGACCCCTCCTGGGTGTGGAGCCCGATCCCAGCAAGCACCATCTCAGAAAAACCACTGCTGCTTAGGGGAGCTGACTGCACAGCCCACACCCACAGAGGGCCCCTGCAGGCTCAGCTCCCAGCCCAATACACCTGAGTGCTCCCACCAGCCCAGAATGGCAACAAATAGCAGAAACAGCAGTCCCTGGTGCGCCTTGCCCTCCCACCTGTGGAGTAACAGCCAGAACTGTTGATCTCCACAGGGGCTTGGTCATCAAACTCCATGACGAGCCTGTTGTCATCAGCCTCCTTCCCACCCAGGTCAGGGCGTGACGTAGGAGACAGCCAGAGCAGGTGGTTGTGGCGCTGGAGGTGGCGGGCAAAGAAGAGGTCGGAGCCAAAGGTAGAGATGTCCTCAGGCAGATTCCCAACGGGGATGTGGAAGTACCTGCAGGGGCATGGGGTCAACCCCAGGAGTAGAAAATGGTCTCTTGCGCCCAGAGACCAGTGAGGCCAGTGAGAACCAAGATGGCCAGAAGCACCCCTCCCCTTGGCCCACCTGCTCATCTCAAAGGCCTGTGACAGACACGTGTCCAGGTTGAGGTAATGCCGGATCATGCGCCGGGCTCCGAGGCGCTGCCAGTCCAGGACCCCGTAGCTGATCTTGTCAGCCACGCGGACAGGCACCAGAGGGAATTCCTCCAGGACAGGGATCTCGCCAGCCAGCCTCTTCAGCTCCCAGTTGGACTGAACAGCAATGAGAGTCGGCCCACGGCGCTCCTCCTAGGTGCAGGGAAGGAAGCAGTGAGGTGGACCAGGCCCTGGGGAGGAGGCTCACACAGCATGGGATCCTGACGGCACTCACTTTGTAGGTCAACAGGAAGCGCTGGATGGCTCTGCAGACGATCTTCAAGTCTGTTTCAGCACGAACTTCAAAAGCATGTTTTTGTGGGGGCAGGAGCTCAGGACCCACTTTCTCTAGCAGGAGGCTGTGCTCGGTTGAGTACAGGTTATTGAGGCTGGGCATCTGGTTGCTTCGCACCTAGACAAACAAGGGCCAGGTCAGCCGTCTTCCCACGGGGAAGGAGGGGCAGACCTGTGAGTGGACACAGGCGGCAGGGCTACCTCTGCAGATCAACTTCTCACTCTCACAGGACAAGGCAGTGATGGGAGGGAAGGGGGAGCGGGAGCTTCCTGCCCAGGGCTGTGCCTCCCCCAGCAAGGCTGTCCCACGGCCTGGCCCGGAACTCACGGTATCCAGCACAAACACAGCCGCCTTGCGCTGTGAGGGCACGAAGATGCCAAAGAGAGCCTTGTGACCCTGTGCGTGGTGGTACAGGTAGATGTGGCGGATGCTCCCTGCAGGAGGACATGGCCCGTCACCCTGAGATGTGCAGGAGGTAGGGCCAAGGAAGGGCAGCCGGCACACGCCATACCTGGTTCCAGGTAGCTGAACTGGGCCAAGGAGCGCATCTCCAGGTGCTCAAGAGTGAAGGTTTCTGCTTCCCATCCTGAAAGGTGCCTCACCAGCTGTTTATTGACCACACACAAACAACCCAGCTGCACCAGGGCCCGAAACACTAACGGAACCTGGAAGAGGGGCAGACGGAGCTGTGTGAGGGCCGACGGGGGAAGGCAGAGGCTCAGCTGCTGCTGGTGTGTCGTGCCTCGATTGGGTTTGTTTCCCTCTATTCCATTTAGGTGGATCCTTGAACCATATGGCTGGGAAAATAATCACCTGAGTCTCATACACGCCCTCAATGTCTGGCGCCGCCAGCTCAGTGTTGATCTCGTTGATATGTTCTTGGTACATGTCCTCTGGCACCGAGTATTCGTAGAGGTTGTAGATCATATTGGAGCGAGGAAGGACTCGATTCACCTGGTGACACCACGTGACAGTGACCTCACCCCACAACTGAGCTAAGTGGTAACGTTTGCAACAACGCACAGGCAAACACATGTGCACACACTCTTACACACACACATTCATTGTTTAAACAGTCCTAGGATGTCTGCACATAACCATAAAGTTCTATGGCCCGTTTCTCCCTATCAGTAAAATTAAAAGGTCTGGGCCTAGCTTCAAGAAGCCACTTGAGGCTTCTAAAAACTAGACAAGTTCCCAGACTGTGAGGGGCAAGTGCTCTTGCTACATTTTCCTCTGTTCTTTCCTGGGTGTAACCTAAGGGTGCAGGAAGCAAAAACCCAGAGAGAAGCTATGTTTTCCTGGACAGAAGACTAGGAATGGAACCCCTGTCCAGCCAGAGTGTGGGTACCTCGGCGAGGACAGAGGAGAGGGGTGCCCCAAGGGGAAAACATCTTTAAAGGAAGGATGTTCTACTCACTTACATCACACACATCTAAGAAAGCTACAGAATCCTAGATGATCTGTTCTCTGTTGCCTACTCCTTCCCTGTCCTCTTTCAGGATCCACATTCTGCTGAATCTTCTGGTCAGAACTGGATTTCACCTTTTCTAGAAGCATCCTCTGTCTAGCTGCCAGTTACAAATACTCTAGTCTCATCTCCTCAATTAGATGTCACCCTCTTCACTGAATTTTAGTACCAGCCAAGGAACGTGCTCATTTGCTCAGTAAATGATCCCTAGGCAGAGCTAACTGGGAGCTCGGATGGAGACACCGGGCAGGAGCCTCTGAGGATGCCCCAGCTGAGAGGAGGACCACCTGCTGTAGGATTGCACATATGTGAAATGTCCACGGCAGGCTAACCTAGAGGCTTGTGGACCAGTGCTTACTGAGGGCTGGGAGAGGGGAAAGGCTGCTAAGGGGCTGGGGTTTCTTTGTGGGGTGATGAAAACGTTCTAAGATTGACAGGGGAGATGGCTGCATAACTGTGAATACACTAAAAGCCACTGAGTCGTATACTTTGAGTGAGCTGCATGGCATATGAATTACAACCCAATAAAGCTGTTCACATCAGAAGAACCTATGGAGACAGAGCCTGCAGCCTCTGACAAACGTCCACCTAGTCCTTTCCCTGCTACATGGGCAATAGATACAAGAGATGGTCCACCAGAACAATGACACCCAGGACTTCCTCAGTGAGCATTTGCTCAGTGCTCCACAGCATCATTTCAATTAGTTTTTGCAGCATCCCAAGGTTCTCAGGAGATGGAGGCACCAGAACACCTTGCTCAAGGTCACAAAGCTCACATGGTCTTTGTATCTGCAAAGCTTGAATCTGTATGCTGCCTCTGCCATAGTGGAGGCAACCTCAGAGGCTGAGCAGGCAGCTGACCTCAGTGATCAGAAACAAGAGCTGACCCCCATACCTTCCGATAGGAAGGGCCCTCCTCCGCTTTGGCCACCCGCTGGTTCACGTAGAACACCCGGGGAATGTTCAGCTTGATGCAGTACAGGTCACTGCCGATGACAGCCCATACCCTGAACAAGCCAGCCTGGCTGGTCTCACCGATCTGAAAAGGAAACACAGATTGTACAGCACGCCATGTCTCACCCTGTCACAGAAAGCACTCAATACCTGTGCACAGACCATCTCCCAGGTGGCCTCCAGAACCAGCTCCTTTACAGAGGCACACAAGTAAAGCCCCGCCCCTTCTGCCCTATTCCAGACCAGGTTCCCAGGATCGTGAGCTGGTCAAATACCCCTTCCCATCAGCCATGCTCCTGCCCTCTCTCTGATCACTGTCTGCACCTGCACAATCTGCCATGGAAGGTCCAGAATGCTGCGAGCCGTTCTTCGCAAGAAGCCCCCCAGTCCTGTGGAGGGCCCCTCTCGGATGGCCCCAGGCCTTGATGCACCCTCTGCCCCTTCCAGATGCCGCCTCTTCTTGTGAGCACGGCGCTGTTGAGCCTGCAGCCGCCACTTCTTCTTGTGGAACTGGAGCCAGACCAGCCACTCTTCCTGGGACAAGTCAAGAGGAGGAGATGGCAAACAGAGCTGAGCACACAGTAAAACAGAAACATCCTTCCACAGCAACTAAACCTTGGAGCTCCCAAGTTCTGTAAGATCTGGGCACATCATACCAACTTCCTCAGGGGTCAAGCACCATTTCTAGGCCCCCGCACTAGTCAGCAGACCCCAGAGGAAGATGGCTTGTCACAGGTCAGGCCTGACCAGCATCACTGCTCCCCTCTCCCACCAGCCACTCCAGACTCCCTGAGAATTCTTGCCTGGGTGGTTCCGAGTGCCGGAGGCTGCCCCAAAACCTCCTGCCAGGGTATCGTCAGCTCCAGGTCCTGCGACCCCTCTTGCCTCTCACAGTGGATACGCTTTCTCTTGGTAGCAATGGGCACTGCCGAGTGAAGTGGCTTTGTGAGGCCAAAGTCCTCCATGTCGGGGGAGCCAAGGCTTTGGGTACCTTCTGAAGTTTGGGCCATGCCCACCTGCAAAGATCCAAAGGAGCCTTAAAATAGCTCTCTCTCCCTTCTAGAAACCCACCAAAAGTGAACTCCTAAATAAGGTAAAATATTGAACACATTTAAAGACTAACCTATTCTTTTAATATTTTAAAAGTCCATTTATTTGGCTATGCCAGGTCTTAGTTGTGGCATGTGGGATCTCTTTAGTTGCAGCATGCTAACTTTTAGTTGTGGCATGTGGGATCTAATTTCCTGACCGGGGATGGAATCCGGGACCCCTGCAATGGGAGCACAGTCTTAGCCACTGGACCACCAGGGAAGTCCCAAACTAATCTATTTTTAAACTTTTAACAGTGAAAAGGTCAGAAAGAAAAGGTCACTTGGGTACCACCATTACAAAGTGAATGTTATATTTTTTTATGTTTGCTCTAGAACCCTCTCCTTTTTATAAGAAATATTGTAAAACATAGGTAAAGGATCCCTCTTTCTCAAGCCCAGCCCCCAAGTGTCTATCACTCTCTGCACATTTTGTACTTTTACTCCGAATCTATAAACCCATAAACTGCTCCTTTAAGCTGCAGTTTTATGTGAATAGAGGCACATGGTACACATACTGTGACTTCCTTTCTTTACTCAATGACACATTTTTGCAACTGATCCCCGGTGATGCATGTGGACACTGTCCATTCATTCTAAATCTATTATGCATATAAACCAGCTGACCTATCCATGATATTCTAAAATGAAGAATGGTTCATTTCCACTCTTTCAGAATCAGAAACTGGGTTCAACAACCATCCTTTCACGTGCTGCCTGAAGACCTTGTGCTCCTACTCCCACAAGAAACACAGACAAGATCCTATTTCCCCACGTGTTAACGCTTGATGTCACCACAATCATTTTTTTTTGCTGTGATATGGTATCTAAATATTTGATTTTGCATTTACCTAATCAACAGTGGGGTTGACCCTGGGGTAGTTTTCTAAAATGACCCCAATGACCCCAACTCCAGTTGTTCATGCCCTGTATGACTCTCTCCTGAGTATGGGCTGGACCCAGTGGCTGACCTGCCTCTAACGAAGAGATTACAAGTGACAGGATGCCATTCTGAGGCTAGATTATAAAATACAGTGACCTCTGCACTGCAGGTACCCTTTCTGGCTGATATCTAGGGCCTGTTCTGGAGTCAGCCGTCAGGCTGTGAGCTGTCCTATGGAGAGGCCCGTGGAGCCAGGAACGAGGACGGCTCAACCAGAGTGAGCTCGGAAGCACATCCCTCCTCACCTCCTGGGGAGGCCTGCATGTGGGAGCACAGCCCTGGCTGACACATGACTGCAGTCTGTGGGAGACCCTGGGCCAGGGGACCTGGATAAGCTGTGCCCAGATTCCAGATCCACAGGGCTCAAAATGTGCAAGATAATAATAAACCCATGATATTTAAGCTGCCAGGTTCTGGGATCACTTGTTACACAGTAAATAGAAAAATAACATACACGTTTATGGACCATTTCTAACTTTGTACATTTCAAATTATCTTTGAATTGTGACTTTTCTCTTCCTTTTATGGTGACTTCTGTGCTAGAAGAAAGTTTGTTTTTTAATTACAAAAGTAACAAAAGTATAGTAATGAACACGGATGTTCTTATAACGCAAATTCAATAAATACCAACATTTTGCCTTTCTTGTTTCAGACTACAAAAAATTTACATTTTGATTAATTTATTGGTCTTTCCTTTTGAGATGTGTGTTTTTTAGTTATGACTTAAGAAGCTCCTTCTACCCTAGCATCATAAAGATAGCCTCCTGTGCTTTTTCCCCAAAGAGCTCTCTTTTTTCAACTTGTATCTTTATTTGGAATTTGTTTTCATACTCAGTGTGACATAGCTACTTTCTTCTTAAAATATGAAAAAACATTTTCCCCAGCATCATTTATTGAATAAGCACTCTATTCTCCTTAATAGTGTATAACACTACCTCTATGATAGACCAAGCTCCCAGGTCTATCTGATCCCATGGGGATCAGTTTCTAGGGTCCCTATTATTAGTTCCAGTTACATGGTCTTGCCTTAATAAGAGTGAGTTTTGTTACACACTAAGACAAACTTCCCCTTTTTAATCTTCAAAATTGTTTTTGTTTTTCTTATCCTTGTTCTTCACATGAATTTTAGGACTGTCAAGTTCCATCAAAAAACTTTTTGCAGATATTTTAACTGAAATTACAGTGAATTTTACAAATTATCTTGGGGCAAATCACCCCAAGGATTCTAATATTGAATCTTTTCATCCGTGAACATGGTATATCTCCTTATTTATTTAGGTGAATTTCTCTACTCTTCAATAAAGTTATATAATTTTTTTCCATGAAAGTTTTACACACATTTTGTTACTATGATTTATTCCTTGGTATATTATTTGCCATCATTATAAATAGTACCTTTCAAACAATACTTTCTAAGGAATTCTTTAGTGGTCCAGTGGTTAAAACTCTGTGCTTCCTTTGCAGAGGATGCAGGTTCAATACCTGGTTGGGAAACAAAGATCCTGCATGCCACATACCCAAAATTAAAAAAAAACCTAATCAATTTTAAAAAATTCTTAATTGTCTCTAATATAAAAAAAAGCTATAGGTTTTTATATACGAGCTTTGTATCTAATGACCTTGTTGAAATGTCTTAGTTAAAATAATTTTGGGGTTCCTTACATTTTCTGTGTAAACTTATATTTACCTACAAATGATGTTTTATATCTTTCTATCCTTAAAATTTAACTTCTTTTTCTTGCTGAATTATGCCAGCTAGGACTTCCAAACAATTTTGAATAGAAGTGGTGGTAACAGGCATCCATTTCTTCTTCCTCACTTCAATGATTCTAACATTGTGCCATTAAATATGATGTGTGCTACTGAGTTTCAATAGATGGACTTTATCAGAGAAATATATCATCTTTTCTGATTTTGACTATTCAAAGTTTTATCATGAATGGACATTAAAGTTTATCAAACATTCTTTCTTGACTCTATTGAAAATGACACCATAAGTCTTCTCTTCATGATGAATTGATTTTTCCTAAAATGAACTAAATTAGCAGATTTCTGAAGTTAACACCTGCCATTCCTTGCATAAATCACACTTGGACACAATATTACTGTCTTTACACAGTGCAAAATTTAGTTTGTTACTATTTTTGTACCTATAGTTCTATCTGCCAAAGGCCTTCCTTTTCCTGGCTTGTTAGTTTGTTACCAGGGTAACAAAAGTTATAAAGATTACCAAACGAGCTAAGGACCCTCTTTTTTTTTTTTAGTTCTCTGGAATCATTTGTTTAAAAAGTTTGGTATGGGGCTTCCCTGGTGGCTCAGTGGTGAAGAATCTGCCTGTCAAAGCAGAGGACACAGGTTTGATCCCTGGTCTGGGAGGATCCCACATGCTGTGGAGCAGTTAGATTCCTGTACCATAACTAGTGGCACTCTAGATCCCAGGAGCCCCAAATACTGAGCCCATGCTCTACAACTAGAGAAGCCACTGCAACGAGAAGCCTGCACACCACAATGAAGAGTAGCCTCCCGCCACTTGCCACAACTAGAGAAAGTCCACACAGAGCAAAGAAGACCCAGCACTACCAAAACAAATTTTTTTTTAAAGTTTGATAAAATCCCTCTGAGAAACCATCTGGGCCAAGTATTTGTTTCTTTTTAGTGCTTGAAGTTCTCTTCAGTTTTTCTATTGTTTCTTAGGCTAATTTGAATAATTCTTCTAGGATACTGTCCATTCCATCTAAGTTTTCCAATTGTTTAGGAAAGGTAATTCAGTCTTCATTTTTTTTAGAATTTATAATAGCTGCATTGATAATCTGTTTTCATTAACAGAAAACCTGAAATATCTATCTTGACAAAGATTTATCTATTTCATAAGTCTTTTCAAAGATAAAGGTTTTGGCTTTATTTTTTCATTCATTGCTGCTCTTGCCTTTATAACTGCTTTCTACTTTCTTGGTTTCTACTGTTTCTGAATTTTTCAGTTGGAAGTTACTTAACTTTCTATTGGTTTTTGTTTTCTATATATTAAAATAGATTATGTGCTACTTATAGTCTTCTTTAGTTGCAAACTACAAATTTTAATAGTATTTTCATTCAGTATTTCTAATTTCCACTGTGACTTCTTGATCCATGAGTTATTTAAAATATATTTCTTTATAGTTTCCAAACAACACGATCTGTATATACATAAATTATTTGGGATCTGTTACAGTTTACTTTGCAGCATTCAGTCTTATTTTAGGTGTTCTTAAAAAGAATGTGTTTTCTTTAATTATTGAGTGCAAAGCTCTATTTGTTAACTAAATCTAGTTAGCAGTTCTGTCATTCTAACCCTACATATTTTTACTAGTTTTTGGTCTGCTTGATCTATCAACTGAGAGATGTGTTTAAATCCTAAACTGATTAGATGTCAATTTTTTTCTAATAGTTAAGTAAATTTTCACATTATCATTACTAATACTTTTTAAGTTAATTTTTTTTTTTTTTGGTCTTGCATTAATATAGCTACATCAGCTTTGCTTTGGTTAATATTTACTTGATATATATGTGTTTGCATCCTTCTAATTTTTTTGAGCCCTTTTAGGTATAACTCATAAATAAGGTAGTTAGATTTTAAAATTCAATCTGAAGATCTGGTTTTTAGCAGGTGAGTTTGTATACTGCTCTGGTTTAAAGCTCAGTTTCCATTTTCAGCACCTGAGAATTTTCTTCTTGCTCTTCTGATTTTAGCTATGCTTTTCATTACACTGGTCTTTAGTATTTCTTTTGCGTTTATAACAGCTTTTTTATAGTTTAGAAAACTGAAGTCTCAAGGTGCAGTGATGCATTCCAAGTTACTGAGTCTAATTATTTAGTACATCATATATTTAGTTTTTCATCCTAAAGTGATGCATTACAAAGCTTCCTATCACAGAAGAACATAGAGAAGAACTGAAGGGTTAAGTATCAAGATATGCATTTTTAGAAAGAAAAAAACATTCCAGATGCTTGAACAGAAGCATCCAAAATGATGGGCAGCAGTATGGAGACTGGTGCCTGTGTGCCCATAGGACCCAGCCCAGCCCAGCCCCGACTGTCACAGCCTCTGTTGTCCTGGGCCAGGCCCCATTACCTGTCTCTTGCCCTCAAGGACGAACAGCTCACTGATCTTCTTCTGCTTGTAGACGTCATTCTTCTCTAGCAGTTTTTTGTGCAGCCAGTCAGGGTGTTTGACACGTGGTACTGGGTTCTTTACCTATATGAAGGCGATACTGATCACTTGTCTGACTCTGTTAGTTTAGTCAGGTCCAGGTTTCNCAAGGACGAACAGCTCACTGATCTTCTTCTGCTTGTAGACGTCATTCTTCTCTAGCAGTTTTTTGTGCAGCCAGTCAGGGTGTTTGACACGTGGTACTGGGTTCTTTACCTATATGAAGGCGATACTGATCACTTGTCTGACTCTGTTAGTTTAGTCAGGTCCAGGTTTCACACTGGGCTCTGTTTCTGCTGGTCTCAGCCTTACCTGCTGCAGGGCCGCAGGGATCGTGATGATCTTCTGTATAGCACTCCCCAGCCGCTCGATGTAGTAGTCCCAATCCAAAATCTGAGCATGCAGGAAACCAGCAACGGGGTGAATGAGAAAAACAGCAGAGCAGCAACACACCATGCCAAACACTGTGCTGAATAAATGCGTCACGTGTCTTATTCAATCCTCTTAGAAATTCTATGCTGAAAGGCCTCATTTCACAGAGGAGGAAATGGAAGTGGAGAGTATAAATGATCCCCCACGATCAGAGCAAGTAAAGGAGCCAGCAGTAGAACCTGTGCCAGACCCCAAGACTTAGTCCCCATCCCAGAGAACAGTTCAAAAGGCCTCCCTAGCATCTAGCTTTTCCAGGTTTTCCCTAAAGTGTAACTATTTCTTCATTCATTCCATAATAGAAAAGAGGAAATCAAGAGTGAAGTCTCCAGACAAAAACATGACCCGAGTCTGGGATTCTCTGCCTGATCTAGTTTTCCTCCTCAATTTCTAAGAGTAGGGAAAAAAAATCAGCACTCACTGTCCGAATATCAAAGTCCTGAAGGGAAGAACTCTTTAGCCATTTCCGGAGAAAGTGCTTCCTCACCGTGGGCTCTGCCTGGAAAATGGCCAGTGGAATGGCCCTGGTCGAGAAGAGATAAAAAACTCACAAATGTGAAAATCTCCTGCAGTTTACATGGACGTAAGTACTTATGACCTACTTTGTAACCTATGTTTTTAGTTCATGTAGTTATTTTGTATAAACTATACCTGTAACTGATGTTTATCATACTTAATAAATATTAATACTTCATATTAAAATGTCATGATTTCATGCACAACTCCTCACCATTGGCCATCTGGTGTATGTCTGACCAGTTATCAGAGCTATTTACAGATATCTTTACATAAATTATATATTCATGTGCATGTATATAAATAAACATTAAAAATGTTATTCACTAGGTAAAATATAGACAGAGCCCACCGCCTGCCTGAAAATGAAACCAGTTTTCACATCAGTAGCAAAGCAACATGGCAACTGTCACTCCCCCTCTTTCTCTCACTGGAAGAAGTATTTGTTATTTTGAAATATCATAAATAAACTTAGAAAGAACAGAAACCTGTGCACCCACCACCTAGTTCTATCAAACCGGCCGTGCCATTTTCATGTCTTGGATGAAAAATAAAGATGACGATGAAGCCCCCTATGTAGCTCTGTCGACCCTCCTAATATAGAAGTAAATTCAGTGTTTTTCTTGGTGCTTATCAATCCCCTACATGCTTTTATAGTACTCCTACTGTACTTCCCCTGTGTGTAAACTTAAATAGACAGAAGTACACTCTGCCTTCATGCATCACCCTGCTTTTCTTGCTGTCAGTGTGGTAGCATGTAGCTGTGGCTCAATAATCCCAACTCGAGAAGTGCAGCATCAGTCTGCTTGTGTGTGAGTGACCCAGGGCTCTGCCCTAAATCTGAACTGAACCTTGTGTTATGCTCATTGTAGCAGACCCTCCAAGACATCCCTACCGCCCTATGCTTGACTGAGAGGGTACCCAAGAACCCAGATTCTCTGGGCTCCAAGTGGACAAGCTCACTACACCCTCTCAGGATTCCCACCAGGGCCCCAGTAGCCTTCCAGGCATCCGCTCTGTAGAAGTCCAAGGCGTGGGTCCCCCCTCTTCTGAGTCCTGACTATCCTTGCCCTGTTTAAGGAAGCTCATCTCTCTATGGAGGGACAGAGGCTCTACAGAAGATGCAGGTTTTCAGAGAGCAACCAAGACCCTTAAGGAATTCCTTCCTTAACACTGGAAACCCTTACCTCTCTGTGACTGGAGACCCCTCAGGCTTCCGGGAGATGATGTAGCGGCAGCTCAGCCCTGCATCCTTCACCATCTGATCTCCCAGGAACTCAGCCAGGCGCTTGGCCGTGCTGATGGATGTCGACTTCTGCTCCCCATAATCTTCCAGCTTCCGAGACATGGAACGGTTCTCAGAGATCAGCTCGAACAGTTCAGAATCAGGCATGTTAGCTGCCTGGAGAGAGAGGCAACGAGCAAAAATATCATACAGAGGAAGGGGGCACCAGCCTGAGCTCACCCAAGACTTTCTCCATGTGAAACTGTGTTTATCTAGCCTTGCTGGGAGCCACCATGGGCGATCCCACCCATGACAAGGTCATGTGGAAGAGAAGTGTTAAGCAAGACTTCAGGACCCAATGGGCTCCCTCCTAGGCTTTCTTGAGCATCTACCCCAAAACCAGAATCTGTCTGTTTTACTATTTCATGACTTTCACCAACTCCTCTGACATTAACAGGGGGCTATTCCTGACCACTTTTCTCTGGAGAAAATCAACTTACGGCTATAGCTAATAANCATTTTTCCTTCAGGTTTCCCTGGATCCTGCGGGGGCTGGACCCCGGCATAGCCTGATGAGCTGAAGGCAGTGGTGTAACAGGGCTGTCTCATACCACTGCACAGCAACACACCACACATAAAACCTTAACTTTTATTAAACTGTGCAGGAAAATATCAAGAAACATTTATTGAGCTTTTAGTACCAAGACTGCAGAATAATAGGAAATACAAAGAATTGATTTTTGTCCTAAAAGGAAAAGAAAGACAGGGAAAGGAGGAGCCAGGAGGGAGGAAAGAAGAGAGACATGGGCAGGCTGGACAGCAGATGGACCAACCAAGGAACCAGCTTTCTTCAACGATGAGGAGGAGCCCAAGGGGCCTGTCTGAGGTCGAACAGCTTACAACTGGCTCATTATCATGCTAATATTTGTTTCCTTCACAGAATTCTGTCACTGGACACAAAAGTTAAGGGGGATTTGGGGTAGCCCTGGCACTAAGCAAGTCATGGGATTTCATCAGAATTAGCCTTGAGTTCATCTGTCACCTTGCTTACCAGGACTCTGACTGCAGGACCCACAGAACCAGATGAGAAGCCTTACCTTGCTGTATAGTACGTCCAGCCAGTAATCAGCCACCTTGGCAACAGAGCCATACACTTCTTCTAGGGTGCTGCCCTTAAGAAAGGCCTCAAACACTGAGGACTGGAAGATTTTAATCAGCTGCAGCTCCCCACGGCGTTTGACCTCAAAGCCCTTGAGCTCAGCCAGGGAACCATCCTCATTGAACACAGCATACCTAGAAATATAGGCAAAGAGAGCAGAGGAGAGAGCCTGGGATGCTAGCTGCTTCTCATCACCCTTCTGCCTTTTTCCTTCCCTTTCTCATCCTCCCTTCTAGCATCCATCAAGCAGCAAACATCTCTCTACCCTGATCTCCAAAAGGAAAATGACTTAGGGGCTGTAATCTGTAGAACCAGAATATAACAGGTGGAGAACAGAGTTTGTGGGTGTCAAGAAAAGCTTTCCAAATTGAATCAAAAAGGTCAAGAAACCAGAACCGAGGTCTGTTCCCATTGTGGGTCCTGGTCCATTTACTAGAGGAGTTGTTAGACCTTTCCGAAGCATAAAGACTGTGATATTCCTACCTCTTCTTCAGTTTCTTGCCTTCTTCCTTGGAGGCGGGAAGAATCATGGCAAGGTAGGGCCCATCAACCTCGAAAAAGATGCTGTTCTCTGAGCGAGTGACATAGGTGAGTGAAGAAGGCTCAGCCAGCTCCTGGTACTGATCATTGGTGAAGCCTTCCTGCGAAGCAAGAGTGAAGAGGGGGTTGGCCTCACTCATCATCACCCAAACCTGGAGACAACCAGCTGCCCTCCAAAAGGTGGATGGATCAGCAAGCTGGGGCTCTTCCATACAACGGACACCACTTGGCAAGAGAAAGGGATCAAGTTCTGACATACATCCAATGTGGATGAACCAAAGTGCTTCCTGCTTGGTCTACCAAGGTTACACAGCATGTTTCAATTCACAGGACATGCTGGAAAAGGCAAAACTATCACATAAAAGAACACACAGGGGAACCAGGGCTGGGCCTAACCAGAAGGGTCGACAACAAAGGGGCAGTGTCCAGGCGCCTTTGGGGTAGGCTCCTGGACTACTCCTACTACTCCTCTTTGGGGTAGACGCTGTTCTATGTTGCTCTGTGATGGTGGACACACACCTCTATGTCTGTGTCAAAACCCACAGAAGTGTTCCCTGTAAAGCATAGATTTTGGACTTCCCTGATGGTACAGTGGATAAGAATCTGCCTGTCAACGCAGAGACACAGGTTCAGTCCCTGGTCTGGAAAGATTTCACATGCTGAGCAGCAACTAAGCCTGTGTGCCACAACTACTGAAGCCCACGCACCCTAGAGCTCAGGCTCCACAACAAAAGAAGCCACTGCAATGGGAAGCCAATGCCCAGCAACAAAGACTCAAAAGTAAATGAATGAATAAAAACGACAACAAAAGAGTGAATCTTATTGGGGCAAATGAAACAACATTCAACTAGGATCTAGGGTGACCCCAAGAACGCCTGCAGATTGGAACAAATGAACTCAACTGCACTAGCACTGCTTGACAGAACCCTGCCAGAGGGCTGCCTTAAGTAACTTTGGCAAATCTCTCACGGTGTGGGTGGTGTAAGATTAAAGACTGAACACTGTACTGCAGCTGGTGGGCTTACTGCTCACAGACACACAGCTCTGAACTTGCTTTACACAAATAGTAGGGTTGAACAAATAAATACACACACTGGGAAAATCAGAGATAGGACAAAGGAGTCACTAATAAGCAAAGGAAATAGACTGGAGCCGGATATATCAATATGCTCATGTTATATATCTATTTAAATATGTATGCAGATAAATAGAGAAATAAATATAGACACACGTGTGGGGTTATTACACACACACACAACTTCCTAGCCAATCTGCTGTGAGCAGCAGAGATACCCCATCTTGGTTTCTACCACCACTTCCTAATAAAAGGAACCTGGCCTCCTTGGAAAAATGAGTGATTCCAAGGTGAGACAGGGGAAATACAAGATGAGGCTGGAATGTCTTGCAGTCCCAGGAAGTAAAGCACTCCCCCAAAACCCAAATCCAAACCACATAACAGGGTGTGTCTTAAGGACACAGGGGGCTAACGTGATGGAGCCCCTAGTGGCCAAAGTGGAATAAGCTGAGCAACAAAACACATCAGGATGGAACTGGGTTGCTACCCTACACAGCAAATACCCACACACCCACAATGACCTAACAAATGACTCAATAAAGTGATAAGTGAGTGACTAAGTAGGAGAAAGGGCCTTCCCAGAAGGTAAGAGGAATTGGTATGGGGTAAAGAATCTGCCCACCTAGCAGGAGACTTGGGTTCAATCCCTGGGTCAGGAAGATCCCCTGGAGAAAGGAATGGCAACCCACTTCATTATTCCTGTCTGGAGAATTCCATGGACAAAGGAGCCTGGAGGGCTACAGTAAGTACATGGGGTCACAAAAGAGTTGGACAGGACTGAGTGACTTAACAAAAATAGGAGAGAAGTATGACAACTCTTCTTTACAAAAGGTTCCAATTAATAATGTACAAAGAATGAGGGAAATACAGAGTTGCCTTGGGCAGACTGATGCCCACTGTGACAGGATATTGCCAGTGCTAAAACCTGAAGGTGAAGGTTCAGAGTGAAACAGCACATCTGCAGAGTCTCAGTGTAGAGGAGAGTATCTCCTCCATAAAGTGAAAGTGAAAGTGAAAGTGAAGTTGCTCAGTTGTGTCTGACTCTTTGCGGCCCCATGGACTGTAGCCTACCAGGCTCCTCCCTCCATGGGATTCTCCAGGCAAGAGTACTGGAGTGGGTTGCCACTTTCCTTCTCTAGGGGATCTTCCGACCCAGGGATAGAACCAGGGTCCCCCGCATTCCAGGCAGATGCTTTAACCTCTGAGCCATAGTCTTTACTAATTACCGGGATGGCTTTGCTGTGTGGCTGGGATCTGCCACTCCTGGGAGTGTGGACTCATGGACTAGTTCCTGTAACGTGATAGTTGGGAAGCCAGCAGGAGTGCTGATCCTGACTCAGTGCTCTGCTCTGTTTTTTTCCCTCCAAAAAACTCAAATAACCTCAATCTAGTAACGAAGAATGAGGGACAAATTCAAATGGAGAATTAGTCCGCAAAGCACCTGACCAGTATTCACCAAAGTGTCTGGGTCATAACAGACTGGAAAGACCAAGGGGGCTGCCAGGCTGGAGGGGACTAAGGAGACAGGCAGGCCAAATGCAGGGCGTGGTCCTGGAAAAGCTGAGAAATACAAACAAAGCTATAGTTGAGTTACAGTGTGGTGCTGGCATGACTTCTCAGTTCTGACAATTACACTGGGGTTTATAAAAGATAAACAGAAGCAGGCAGGACTTCCCTGGTGGTCTAGTGATTAGGAATCCGCCTTGCAATGCAGGAGATGTGGGTCAGATCCCTGGTTTGGATAGAGCCTGTGTGCCACAGAGTAGCTAAGCCCATATGCCACAAACTACTGAGCCTGAGAGCTCCAAAGCCCATGCACCACAACAAAAGACCCCAGATGATGCAACGGAGATCCCATGTGCCACACCTAAGACCCATCACAGCCAAATAAAAAAATAAAGAGAAGCAGGCTAAAGGATATACAGGAATTCTTGTTCTATTTTTCCAATTTTGCTGTAAGTCTGGTCATTAGGCTAAATAGGAACAGAGACACAGGTAACTTTTGAACACAATGTCTCTGGACAAGATGTTCAGGCTAGAGAAAGATAATCTGAAAGTCAGACATTCAGAAATGGGCGCACCCACTCAGAAAGGTGAGCGCCTCAGTGTAAGGGCCAATACTTTCCCCTTTCCCACATTCCTATCAAGAGAGGTGGCATGAAGAACCCCACCCCAGACAATAGGTCCTTGCTAGAGATGCAGGCTCACCTTGACCATGATGTTTAACATAGCCCCAGGGTAAGAGATGGTCACCTTGGGCTTTTTCACATTGGT
Source organism: Neotragus moschatus (assembly GCA_006410615.1). NCBI lineage: Eukaryota > Metazoa > Chordata > Mammalia > Artiodactyla > Bovidae > Neotragus > Neotragus moschatus. The sequence continues at coordinate 1,235,426 of SJYA01002351.1, forward strand.
GGTCTTGATGACAAAGTTTTCGGGGAAGCTGTTGGGCAGGACGCACCATATTCCATCTGTATCCAGCTCTAAGGGCCTCCTTCAGAGAAACAGAGAAATGAGACCACATGAATGATGGGCATGGACGTCTACAGAGCAAGAACACTGTGTCAGTGCTTGACAGTGGACGAGGTTCCTCCTGGCTGGGAACCCATAAAACGAAACACCTTCCCATCTCCAGCATCGGCAGCTCTATCATCACCAGCTTGTTCCTTCTCAGCCCCTGCATCCAGCCTCTTCACCTCAGGCGTGCCCCCACAAGTCCCAGCAGCTGGTGACCAAGTGCAGCACTCACCCGATCTGCTCGATCAGCTCCCGCGCCTGGGTGATGATGTTGGCCCCTGTGAAGCAGACGATGCCAGCCATCTCCATGGAGTACCAGCGGGCCCTGAGGGGGACAGTCACAGCTGAGGGGTGGGAGGGGCACCCTTGAGAAGGACGTTAGAGGAGTTAGGGTTGGGAGGAGGGGACATCTGAAGCAGGGAAGAACTAAGGTGGGATTAAGCTCTGTGCTGAGGATACTCCTCTGTTTCTACTTCAAAGCAGTGCTCAGTTCAGGAAAGTTCTGAAAGGATGCAGCATGCTGCCACGGCAACAGCTCATGACCTCAGCTCAGCGGGGCTCTCCAGGGCAGTGGTTGAGAGAGCCCCCTCGAGTTCCCTCCCACTCTCCCAGGTACCACCTCAGGCCTTCCTTGTTCTCCCACACCCCACACTCATCCTCTGACTTCTCAGGCAAAACATCAGCCCACCTGGCTCTGCACTCACATCAGGTCTCACAGGTGTCAAGTGACCCGACGCCAGGCCCTCCTGCCCCAGGGAACTCTGCTCAGGTGCTAGCCCTGTTCTCAGCCCCTCCCTCTCTGCCATTAAAAAGCAACAACATATAAACAAAGCCACTTTCCCTCAGACCAATCTGCCCCACCACCACCTTGCTCTTCCAGGGCCACCCATGTTAACCCTCCTGGGTTCTACTCAAACAGCTAGGCCTCACCTTCAATGACCTGCTCTGCCGAGGCCCCACCGACCTAGCTGCTGGTTTGTTGGACACACTCAGGTCCCACCTTGCCTCATCTTCCTCTGGCACCTACCCTGGGAACACACTTCATGTTGGCTTTAGGATGCCCCCATTTCTGGCTTTCTTGACTTCTCAGAAGACTTTACACCCCTCACTGGTCATATGCCCTGGAGTAGGAAGTGGCAACCCACTCCAATATTCTTGCCAGGATAATTCCGTGGACAGAGGAGTCTGATGGGCTATAGTCCATGGAGTCACAGAGTTGGACGTGCCTGAGCACACATGCACTAGTCGTATGCCAGAGACTACCAAACCGCTCTGCAGCCCGGATGCTCAGAAGCACATGTCCAGGAGTGCTGACACCCCAGATGCCCAGAACCCTCTGAGTCAGTGTGACCTCAGCCCCCACCCAACCCACCCTCTCCCGCACTCCTTGAACGAGGCCCTGACTCTCCCCTCTTGTTCGTGCCCACAGGCCCCACCAGGCAAGTGCCTACCCCTTGCGCATGACGTAGCCATAGAAGGAGTTGAGGATGCACTTGTGCGCCAGCTGCAGAGAGTCATACAGGACCTCCATGTTCCTGCAGCGCTTCACCTCCGCTGCGTCCCCCACCTCCACAGCTGCAGAGAGCTTCTTTTTCCACACCTGCAACCCACACAAAGACTGATCACCTCCTAGACTCTTCCACCTCATATTCTGTACATAGACCCAAGGTTTTGATATTTTGAAAATTTCAAATCTATAGAAAACTTCAAAAAAAAAAAAAAAGGTACAATGAAGACCACATACCAAAGGGGTCACTGTTGATACTTTTTGCCATATTTCCTTTATTCCATTCTAGAGAAAAACTCTATTGGCACAACTAAAGGCAAGTTGAAACTATCATGACCTGACCCCCCTAAATACTTTAGCAAAAACCTTCCAGGAACAAGGACATTTTATATAACCTCAACACTATCACTACACCTGAGAAATTTAACATGGATATATCAGCTTGTCCCTCATAGTTCTGCATGCTTAGTTCTCACCTACCCTGAAAACACTTTTAATCTAGAACTGCCCCATGTAAGACAGATATCCTGAAAGGACTTATGAACACAAAGAAACCTATCAATATTACATTTTTATTACTTGTGAAACTAAGGACTAGGAGAAAATACTTTGTGATAGCAACAACCCACTTTGACACCTCAGACTTAGGGCAATTTTAAGCCCACAGAACGGAATCCAGAACCTGGCAGCTAACTGGAGAAGCAGATGAAATCTACATCTCAAGACCAGTGACAGAGGCAGGGGCTTCACTGCACCAAAGAGGCCCAGGGGCTCCCAATCCAAGCCCTGGTACTTAATTTACTCTTATTAATGCACTCAATGGGCTGTTATAGGGTTTCTTAAACAACAGAACTCAGAAACCACTGACAAGCTGAAAGCAAAGTGCACGTTCTTAGAGGCAACATCTGAGAGTAACAATTTACTCCTTCAGCTCAGTTCAGTCGCTCAGTCGTGTCCGACTCTTTGCGACCCCATGAAACGCAGCACGCTAGGCCTCCCTGTCCATCACCAACTCCCAGATGCTTATGGACCAACAACTGTTTATCAGATACTATACCAACCACTAAAAGATGGATACAGCTGTGGTAACAAGGGCTGTGTGCTATTGTAAACGGTTGCAAAGGCAATGTTCTCGTCACTGTGGTGGTGGTTACACAGGTGTATGCATTTGTCAAACTCTATAGAACTGCCCACCTGAAAGGGTCAGACATACCCCACATCAATTTTACCTCAATAAAGTAGACATGGTTACCACCAGGGAGGGTGAGAGACAGGGATGTGACTCAGGGGTATGTGAACTCACTTCCTGCCCGAGTGGCATTTCTTTCTGTTTGCTAGGTTAGCTGCTGTCACAGTGGCCAAACACTGGACATTCTCTTTCATCTCAGAACGTTCCACTGTTACTTTCCCACTTGATGTCTTTTCAGTACCTAGAAAAGGGTCTGGCACAGAACAGGTGCTCAACCAACGTGCCAAGTGATACACAATTTGTATCACACTGGAAGACATCAGATTGTTACTGCTTAGGGGAGTGGGGAAGGGGCATGAAGGACCTCAGTAATACTCAGTGCCAGTTGGGGCTGGGGTGAGGGGGGAGGCGCAACATGGTGACACCCATATCTCACATCCACACAAGCTGCACATCCTGGGATCCTGAGCTTCTAGGAGGCCAATGGACAGCTCAGCTCCCCAGCATGCTGCGAGGCTTGCATTTGGCAGATTAGCTCCTTCTGCTTCACCATGACAAAGTAGTTTGCTGACCCCTGCTCTAAATAATTATTTTAAAATCAATCATTCAGAATAGCTTCGAGGCCCCAGGCCCTTAATTCTTCAAAGTTAAAAACAACTGCATGTTTATTGTCTGAATGCACGCATTGGGCTCAGAGACCGGGAGTAACACATCAAGACAGTGCTGAGCAAGGATTTTCATCTCAGAAACTAGATCCTGCTCCAACCTCATGAAGGTCAGGCTCACCTTGTGGAGACCTTTGAACTCATAGCGCCTGTCCCGAAAAGCGCGTACAGTGTCCACATAGAAGGAGTTTTCCCGCTGGCAGATGGTGGTGAGACGCTCCTCCACCTTAGTCATGTGGATTTTCTTGTACGCCTTCCGGCAGTAATCTGAAGCACAATTGAGAATGGCGGGCACCTGAGACTCCACACAGGGGACAGGCCTCTTGGACACAGCCAAAGAAAGCTAGGCAATGGATGCCAACAAACATGGGTTTTTTGGTTAACTCAAAGGAGCAGAAAACTCAGAAAGACAAGCTCCGAATGAATCACATCAAAGGGCAGCCCTGAATGAACAGACCGAATACACAAAGACTACAGGAGGAAGGGTTTGGGAGCCAGAAACTTGCAGAAGGATAAATGACAAAAGGAAGCCTATAGGATGAACCAATTCGCAGTGGTCTCATCTACTTCAACAACTGGCTCAACTGACCTCAAGATGTGACACACCAACATGGCCCAACTGCTCACCTGCCAGCCTCCGCTTCTCATATTTAGCCTGCTCCTCACGGGACAGCTCGTGAAAGGCCCGGGGTGGGCCCTCGGGGGTCAAGGGAGGGAACTTCTCTGATTCCAGTTGGTGCTGGATCCGATGATACTCACTGCGACTGGCTGGCACTAGGAGTGATGGGAAGAGAGGATGTGACAGAGACCTGCCTACCCGCTTCCTGCTGAGCAGCCCCCCAGGGCCGACACTCACTGAACTCTCCCCTCCACTGCCAGGCCATCTTCCTCTGGCAGTTCGCTCCAGGCTTGTTGAAGTCACAGGCTGCACAGGTGGCCTCGTCCACCATGGCAGAGGGCTGTGAGGGGACAGGAAGAGAGCAATTAGGGTTTAGGAAGAAAGAGCTTGATTCTGATATGAGAATGTGTCTCACCTGCAGGCGGTTTGTCAAGATGATGTTGGGGTACATGGCCCCCACATCCAGGTGGTAGATGAGGGGACACTCAATTCGGTTAGGAACATCTTTCAGGGAGGTGAGCTTGGTCTTAATCTGATCACACACCTACAGAGAAAGTGGAAAGAAGTGAAGGCTGGTGACCAAGACGGAAACTGGAGATTGTACAGAGTAACACAGAAAACACCATAGGTCCCAAATGGACGACAGACAACAGGTACCAACACACCACACCCTGGAGGTACAGGACAGAGCACCGCAGCACGGGAAGTAGCAGTCTCTGCCCCAAGAGAACTCTGGGGTCGGGAGAGACATGTGTAATATGTGGCCTCATATGGCATAGCCATCTGCTAACGAGTAGGGGGACCTGCTAGATTACCAACAGCCACACTTCCTTGGGGCCCCGAGTACCCTCACAGTGCAGGCAAGTAACACACCATCAATGTCCCTGTGATTCCTCATCTGACGTATGAGAAGTTTCAAGTTAGTATGGACTCTCTGAGGGTCCTCTGAGACCAAACACCATGCTCTCAACTGTGATACTAGATGGTTTCCAGCATTACTTTATAAACCAATGAATTAGACTTTGTTTCCAGCCAAGGCTCTCAGCTTAAAAACCCTCTTGACACTAAACACACGGAAATACTACATGAAATATGAAAACTATCTCTGTGAATGCAGATGTAAGATTCTAAGTTATCCCCAGAGAACAAATGTGATGAGGAGACTCAACATCAGAGTAGTGGTTGACTCAATGGTGTCTGGCAGAGGCTGGGCCCTGTGTTGGGATCCCCAAGACCACCCCTAGGTTTGGTGACTCACAGGGAAAAGACACAGAGCTCAATGAGCAAAGGGCAAAGGCGCTTGGGGTAAAGTCGGGAGGAGCCCAGAATCAAGCTGGGATGAGCTTCATTCTTCCAGCAACAAACTGTGATAACACATGAGAAGTGCTGTGAAAAGTACTGTCCCCCAGGGAAGCTCATGGAGACCCAGTGCCCAGAGTTCTTATGGGGGGCTGATCACGTAGGCAACTCTGTTTGCCTGGACCAAAACCCAGACTCCAGAAAGGAAAGAAGGCACTTAGCACAAACCACACTGTTTGCACAAATAACCTGAGCACAAGTGAGTGAGCCATTCTTATTAGAGGAAGGTGAGAAACCTCTTGAGCCCGAGTTCCTGGACACTGGCTGAGGGCAGCCAGGCAGCAGGCCTCTCTGAGGTTTGCGGCCTCAGGCCTGTGCCATGAGCTCTTATCTCACATTTCTCATGCTGCCTCAAGGAGGGACAGGCTACACACAACAAAAGGGAGATAAAATGCAGAGCGCCAAATAAAGGCAGGACTCTCAAAGGCCGCCTCCATAAAGAATAAACTACAACAAGTCTGCTCACCATGTCTATTTTGGACTCTGGGCAAAGAAAGCATTTTCCCTGAGCGTTTATCATAACAGGCACTAACAGGTCTCCACTGGCTCTGGGACCCTTCAGCCAAGGAACCAGGTAAGAAGGGGCATCGGGCCCATGTTACTTTTGGGGAACCAGGAAGAAACTGTCAAACTACCAATGGCCTTCCTGCTGAAGAGGAGTTCGGATTCCAAAATTGCAGAGCGACAGGACTTCCCTAGATGGCCAGTGGTTAAGACTCTGTGCTTCCAGTGCAGGGAGTGGTATGTGTTTGACCCCTGATTTGGGAACTAAGCTTCCAAAGGCCAAGTGACACATCTAGAAAAGAAAAAAAGTCTCAAAATTGTAAAGCATGGGGAAAAAAACCCCCCTACCATTACTGAGAGCAGACACAGTGGGAGGAGAACCCTAAGAACATAAGAGAATACACCTCCCAGAGTAAACATGGTAAAATAAGGCTAATGAGAGAAAAGTGAACAGGCAAAATCTAAAACACAGGACGAGAAAGAACAAGGACCTACTGTATGGCACAGAGAATTATATTCAGTCCTTGTAATAACCTATAATGTGAAAGAATCTGAAAAAGAATATATGTGTACACACACACACACACACACAGAGGCTTCCCTGGTGGTTCTTGAATTCACCTGCCAATTCAGGAGACACAAGAAATACTTCCTGATCCCTGGGTCAGGAAGATCCCCTGGAGAAGGAAACGGCAACCTAACTCCAATATTCTTGCCTGGGAAATCTCATGGACAGAGGACTCGGGCAGGCTACAAGTCCATGGAGTGTGAAGAGTCGGACATGACTTAGTGACTAAACAACAGGAACAAGAATACATATACATGGAATTCCCTGGTGGCCCAGTGGTTAGGACTCTGTGCTTCACTGTAGGGGATACGAATTTGATCCCTGGTTAGGGAACTAAGATCCTGCAAGCTACGTGGCACAGCCAAAACAAGGGGGAAAAAAAAAGTATATGTGTGTGTATTTTAAAAATCTGAATCACTTTGCTGTATACCTGAAACATTATAAATCAGTACAGTTCAATAAAAAGTTTTTAAAAATAAAACACAGGAAAGTCCACTATAAAGAAATAAATAAAGCGTATTTGAAAAAGAACCAACAGAGAGCTTCTAGAAATAAAAATATTGTCCTAAAACACAAAAACAGTCACTGAAACTAAAAAAGGCTAAAAATGAGAACATTGGATATGTATTTATTTGATAAGTTCATTTTGTCCAAAACTTATGCAACAACAAGAAATACAACATTAAAACTTGAGAATTACTGTACTTAGGAGTTATTCTGAGAAAAGTCGGCTTAAAAAACAAAAAACACCTTTAGATCTGGGGTCAGCAAACCTCTGTGAAGGACCAGATAATAAGGATTTCAGGTTTTGTGGCTACGGTCTACTTTTTCTTTCAAAATATTTTAAAAATATGAAAACCAATCTTAAGCTTGCTGACTATACAAAAACAGCCCTCTGTACTATAGCTTGCCAACCTCTGGACATTCAGAGTATAAATTGGAAAACATCTAAATTACACAAAAATCAACCAGAAGAAAAAGAGTATCTATCAAGCAGAACAGGAAACACCAGAAAGATAATACTTACTGTTTCTAACTGAATTTTAAGCAAATGAACCATTCAGAGAATAATGCCCTCCGTCCTTCTCTGTGCTAGGGCATGCTCTGAAATGCTGCTTAGAGTGGGAAGATGAGACGACAGAAGTGGGAAGGCTGGGATGATGGGATGACACCTGGATAGGCCAGACGCCGCTGTGTGCCCCCAGCAAGCACCTCCCACCAGCTATTACCACACTACTGCCGAGATGGTCACTCAGGAACAAAAAGGTTAAAAAAAAAAAAGGAACAAAAAGGTGATCCTGCTACCCTTTCCCTAAAGACTCTAGGCCACCCTACAGAGAACAATTTCAGGGACTCTGGATGACCATCTGTCACCTAGAAAAAGTCCACATCCAAATTCACTAAGGTGTCTAGGGTCCTCTCCAATTAGCATACCTTCAGCCCACTTCTCACTCATTTCACTGGTTCATAGACCTAAAAGTAGTATCTTTGGGGAATTCCTTGGCGGCCCAATGGTTATGACTAGAGCTCTCACTGCCAGGGGCCTGGGTCTGATCCCTAGTTGGGGAGCTAAGATCCCACAGGCCTCACGTCAAGGCCGAAAAAGCAGTATCTATGTTTTGTTCAAGTTGCTCTTTAACTCCTATTTGTCATTCAGCCTACACTCTCTTCTTCCCAAGTTGGTTTATGGAAAGTTCCCAAAGCATATGATAGCTGTAGCTGACAAGAGCTGCACAGAACTTTGTACTATGCAGAGCACGTGGACACGTTCTTGTTTGAACTTTGCCTGGTGAATATGTTACATTTCTTGAAATCAATCCTAGAACTGTTAAGAGCTGCAAACCACTCAAGTAGCTGAATATGCTGAAGCAGAGCCTGATAGAGACCCAAGATGCGCCACATCCAAAGGAACAGGACCAGCAAAGCAGGCAGCGCCTGGTGCCTCTGGTCATGTGACACACTTTGCAAAAGGTGCTTCACTACTATGTGAAGGACTTTGCAGTTACAATATTCTACCCTGTAATTTATAGGAACTCCTATCATCATTTTTTTTTAACTTCCCTGGTGGCTCAGACGGTTAAGTGTCTGTCTACAATGTGGGAGACCCGGATTTGATCCCTGGGTCGGAAAGGTCCCTGGAGGAGGAAATGGCAATCCACTCCAGTACTATTGCCTGGAAAATCCCATGGACAGAGGAGCCTGGTAAGCTACAGTCCATAGGGTTGTTTTTAAAGCTTACAGACAGAAAGAAAGTAAAAACCTACAATGGCTCCTTGCCGCCTACAAGACATAGTTGTATCTACCCTTCACTTGCCTTTCTCTCCTACATCAGCCCACCACTTTGTTCTGAAAGCCATTGCCTCCTCTATGAAATTCTCCTGAACACAAAGTCGANAGGGTTGTTTTTAAAGCTTACAGACAGAAAGAAAGTAAAAACCTACAATGGCTCCTTGCCGCCTACAAGACATAGTTGTATCTACCCTTCACTTGCCTTTCTCTCCTACATCAGCCCACCACTTTGTTCTGAAAGCCATTGCCTCCTCTATGAAATTCTCCTGAACACAAAGTCGAGTCTCTCACTGTGCCAATACGCTGTCCTGTCCTAACTGCACGAGACCAGGCCCTGTGTCCTGTCTCGGCAACCAAGCACTATCACACAGTAGGTGCACAATGAATAGGCCACTGAAAGAAGCCACTCTGCAAGGCAGGGCGTGTAAACAGACTGTTCTCCCCACACCACTCCCCCGAGCCTGTGCATCACCTCTTGGAAGTTGATGACCTGCTCCATGGGCACTTTCTCCTCTTCCTCGATGGCGTGACGCATGGTTTTCTCCACCCGCTGCAGCAGGAAGTCAAAGGCAGCAGGATTCTAACACAAACAACCAAGAAAGGATGTGAGAAAGACAGGAAAATGGCCCCACACCACGTAACATACTTCAGGTTCTCTACCAAGAGAACACTCTAGGAGGAGCGGCAATCTAAAGGGCAGGCCAGACAAAGGACAGCTGCTGAGGGGTCCATGGGTGAGAAAGGGGCGAGGGTTTTATTTCAGCCCCTGTGGCTGGGTCCCTCCTGGGTCCTCCCACAGCACTGGCAGGACGAGGCCCTGCCTCAGGAGCGGCGCACCATCCGGAACCGGCAGGGGATGTCGCTGCGGAACACGCCCGACTCCAGGGCTTCTACGTGGCCACCCACGTAGGTCTCAGCATCCAGTACGTGGCCATCATCTGTCAGCTTGTTGAACTCCTGCTCCTGCTTGTTGGGGAAGACGATGTTGGCATGGAAGGCCTGCACCATTAGCAAGGCCTCGCATAGCGTCCCAGAGCCTTTCCGCAGCACCTACCGGGAAATATCAGGCTGTGAGCCAAATACAGAAATCCAATGGCTGCAGCTGCATCAGCTGCCTGGGACCACCCTGTCAGGCAGCAGGCCAAGACAGGCACTAACCTCATCAGGCTCCATGGGGATGATGGTACATAGGGCAAATATAAACGGGTGGACATATTTCATGTACAGGTAGTATGTGGCCACTGCATCCGACACCGAGTAGGTGGCCAGAGTCTGAGGAGAAGACATCAGACAGTAAGGTCAGTGAGGGGTCCAGAGGCCGCCACCCCCAGCAGAAGGTGACTCAGCGAGGCAGCACACGTGCCTGGGGCTGCTCAGTGGCCATCCGGCACATGTCTTCGGGGTCCAGTTCCACTGGGTCATAGCTCAGCTTGGCTTTGGCTGCCGCCTTGAGGTTATGGCTGCCCACGGGCAGGTAACTGTCCCTCTTCACCCACCTGGAAAGGAGAAGAAAAGTGAAAGCCAGAGATAATTCTGAGACGAAGCCCAGGAACCTGTGAGGTGTGGCAAAGTTGGACACTTTACAGGAAGATGCAGGGTCCTGACAGGTACCCCAAAAGATCACCAGGACCTCACGTGGTGACGGCCCCTTGTGAAAAGCTTTCACCTGGACCCAGTTAACTTCACAGAGAAACCCACAAACACAAGGAGATGACACAGCTGGTCCTTCCAGTCCTTGCGAGGCCTTCCTCTCACCCTCACGGAGTAATAAAAAGGAGACCAGGCAGGAACCTGCTGTCTAAACTTCTAGATTCCTCCACAGCTTGTTCGCTACAGGTGCTGCCAGGCTCTGTCCTGCCCCTCACACCTTGCTGTCAAACTCCTGTCTGTCGGGAGCGGCTCCGAGAGAAAAATCCACCCGTGACAAAGTTCCGGGCTGAGGTGACCCGGCCCAAAGAGGCCAGGCCATCAGGATGCACTCGAGGACCTCGATCGGTGGCATGACCCCTCACTTTGCATTGCTTTGCTTCTTGGTAGTGATTGTTCTGATTTTCCTAGTGCAGCCTAGAGGTTCAGTGAATAGGGCAATGAAATCTTAAACCGCAGCGGTCATCGAGGCTAACACTGTCCCCAGGGATCTGGGTTAGCATGGGGCCTGGGATGAAGTCCTTTTATAAATATGCAATCTTTGGCACATCTTGATTTGAACTTCTTAGACCCACTTGGGTTAGGAGAGGCCCTAATGATTACAGAATAGTTATAAATGCACATGAATGCAATAATAAAATGCACCCTGACGCTCTACGAGTTCCCAGCCGGCATATATACGGCTGGCTTAAAAGAGCCAGCAGAATTAAAAGAAATAAGGTAGTAAAAATAAGCTTTTGATCATAAGCGGGTCTATAATACTTTCTGACCAGTACTAACTGCTGAGCTACTTCTGAATTCCTCATACCTTACCCATGGGGCACCCGGGAGTGCTCTAGTTATAGAAAATAGATTTAGGTATTAGTTAAGGATAATATAAGCTATTATTAATAATTAACTTTCTGTGCAAATAGTGATTGTTTTACTGTCATGGGAATTAATGTAAGAAAACCACTGAAACTGCTATTGTATAGAATGTAGAAGCGAAACTATGGCTACCGCTTGGACGCCTGCTGAAACCTGCAAGCAAGTTGCCTGATATTTGATCTGTGAGACAAAAGCAAGAGAGACAGCTGCGAGACCAGAAGAATGGAATGGAAAGGCCGTTTAAGGAGTGTAGAAGAAAACAGGACACTTAAATTGATTATTGTTTCAGCCCAAAAGGGCAAGAAGACTTTGTACCCAAACTGACTTTGTTGGAAATCTCCCCTAAAGAGTCAGGGAAACAGAAAACAAAACAGATTGTTACCTAGTGATAAGAAAGAAAAATGATGGCCTGTTGTTAATAATTGATATTAAAAAAGGTATATAAAGTCTAAAGAGAGATTAAGGGGAGGATTCAATAAAATCGGCTGTGTCCCTGAGGCCAGTTTCCGTTCTCCGCCAACGCCGTTCATCCCGCCAGGCCCCTGGACCCCCGTGGAGGCTGGACTCCCCCAAGTGGCGCCCGAACAGGGGACTTGAAGGGTAAACATAAATAAGGTCAGTTTTCTCGGGATGGCTAGGATCTCACCTAGGGTGCTGCAGACCCCCCTGCATAAGATAAGTAGGGTGAGATAGGTGAGTAACCAAGAGTAGGTGCAAGTGTTAATTTTAGCTATTAGTCAGGAGAAGTATAGGACACCACCATGGGAAATTCTGAATCAAAAGAAAGAGAACTTTTTATTTCTATTTTAAAGCAGATGTTTTCCCAAAGGGGAATTAAAGTTAAAAGAGCAAGCTTGCATGCATTTTTGTCTTTTGTGCAAGTTTGTCCCTGGTTCCCTAACCAAGGGACAGTAAATTTGGATACTTGGGAAAAAATAGGGGAAAAGTTAAGAGATTATTACACAGCACATGGGCCAGAAAAGGTCCCAGCTGAAGCCTTATCACTGTGGAGTTTAGTGCGTGATGCTTTAGATCCTACCCATGAGGCAGAAAAGATGGATGAGATATTACAATCTTCTGAAAACTTGCCCAGAGAAAATGAAAAAATGGACTATAAAAAGTTAAGGAGGATGGCAGCTGCTTTGGCTACCCAATGTAATAGGCATAAGTCTGAGGATGATGATCAGCTTTCTCCTCAGGATGAGGAGGATTTAGAGGAGGCAGTGGCTCATTATCATGATGATGAAGCCTTTCCCTTACTTGAAAGAGTCTTACCTACAATACTGAGAAACCAAGAGTGATCCCTCCTAATAATATATCCAGAGAAATACAGACTGAAATAGACTTTCCCAGACCGAAACCAAGAAAATCTACGTTGGCCCCCCCACCTCCATATCGGGGGAAGGGACCCCCAATTCCTGCTAGAAGGACTCGATGGGAAAAGGACTTAGATCTGGAGGATAAATTTCTATTTCCTATTACATTTGGGGATGATGGTAGGGGAGAACATTATTGGGAACCTGTGCCTATCAAGCTCTTGAAAGAGTTAAAACAGGCTTGTGCCATGTATGGTCCTCAAGCTCCTTACACTACTACCTTAATGGAATCATTGGCCTCCAAGTATATGATGCCATGGGACTGGAAATCAGTGGCAAAGGCCTAAACTGGAGGGCAATATTTATTATGGAGGACAGAATATGAGGATTTAGTAAAAAGACAGGCTAAAGAGAATGAAAAATATGGTCCCAACTATATCACTGAAGAAATGCTCCTAGGAGAAGGCGAATGGGAGTCGGCCAAGGACCAAATGTATATGCATCCTCGAGCTATGGAGCAGGCCACTACAGCAGCTATTTAGGCATGGAAACAGGTCCCTCAAGGGAAAGAGAGAACTTCTACTCTAGCTGATTTGAAACAGAAACCCGAGGAACCTTATGAAGATTTCATACATAGATTGATGCAGGAAGTCAGGAGGGTCATAGCAGACACTGAGGCAGCTGATATCTTGATTACACAATTAGCTTATGAAAATGCTAATCCAATATGTCAGGGAGTCTTAAGACCTATAAGAAAGACAGGAGATGTCTCTGACTTTATCAGGCAATGTTCAGATATCGGTCCATCCATGATTCAAGGAGTAACTTTGGCAGCAGCACTAAAAGGGGAACCAGTGAGTCAAACCTTGAATAATCTGATAGGAAGAGGCCAAAGAGCTTCCCCTCGTGCCGCTTCAGCAACCCCTATGGGCAATTGCTTTACATGCGGCCTCCCTGGACATTTCAGTAGAGAATGCCCTACTAAGCCTCCTATACTTCCATCCCCTGTCCTTCCTGTAAACCCAGGAGGACCAGGAGGACAAGTTATTACCCCACCTAAGAGTTTATGTCCACGATGTCAGAAGGGATATCACTGGGGAAGAGATTGTAGGTCTAAATTCCATCGCAATGGCCAACTCTTGACCACCCCGAACATAGGCACTCAGGCACCTGTACGACCTGCCTTTTGCCCACCTTATTCCCCAGCACTGGATAGTCCTATCTCTCCACCTATAATGCAGACTACTAGGCCCATGAATGGCAATACTTAGGGACACGGGACAATGGGCCGGCCCCCGGCCCAGACAACAATAGGGGCAAGCAGCCTGAACCCTTTCATCCCCTTCGAGCCGTCTCAGAATTGTTCAGGGCAACCCCAGGAAGCGCAGGATTGGACCTCAGTTCCACCACCTCAGCAATACTAACCCCAGATGTAGGTCCCGTAAAGATCCCTACAGGGGTTAAAGGCCCTCTATCTGAGGGAATAATGGGACTGTTCTTGGGAAGGAGTTCCACCTCTTTACAGGGGATAAACGTTATACCGGGAGTTATTGACTCAGATTATACTGGAAAAATTCAGATTATGATACAGCCTCCTTTAAAAACAGTGCAAATCTATAAGGGCCAAAGAATTGCACAATTATTGCTATTACCATATCATCAGCTTGGAAAATCAGTCACTAGAGAATCTAGGCAAGGTAATGGCTTTGGCTTCAGTGATATGGTTTTTTGGGTGTCCCAAATTTCTAAACAGAGACCTATGAAAACATTATCAGTAAATGGAAAATTAATGAGGGGACTTTTAGATACTGGAGCTGATGTTTCCTGTATAGCAGGAAAAGACTGGCCTAGTTCATGGCCTACTAAAAGTACTAGTCAGGATTTAATAGGTATAGGAATGGCTGCCTCTGTTGCTCAAAGCTCGGCAATTTTGAATTGGATGACTAAAGAAAAAACATCAGGAACCTTTCAGCCTTATGTGATCCCCTCGCTGCCCTTTACTTTGTGGGGAAGAGATATTTTGTCACAAATGGGAGTATTACTGTTTAGTCCAGATGATAAGGTCACCAACCAAATGCTGAACATGGGTTATGATCTGGAGAGGGGTCTAGGAAGATATCAAGAGGGCAGAAGAGATCCAGTTATGTCAAAAGAAAAAGGTAATAGATGGGGAATAGGTTATTCTCCTTTTTAGGAGGGGCCATTGTCAGGGTTGCCAGACCAATTACCTGGAAATCTGATTTTCCAGTGTGGGTTGAGCAGTGGCCCCTACCAAAAGAGAAATTGGCAGCCGCCACAGGACTGGTTGAGCAACAATTAGCCTTGGGTCATATAGAACCCACAAACAGTCCCTGGAACAACCCTATATTTGTTATAAAGAAAAAATCTGGGAAATGGAGACTCTTACAAGATTTAAGAGCCATTAATGCTACTATGGAAGACATGGGAACATTACAACCAGGACTTCCTTCTCCTGTGGCTATCCCTAGAAATCACAATGTCATAGTGATAGATTTACAAGACTGCTTCTTTACTATTCCTTTGAATGAAGCTGATAAAAAGAGATTTGCTTTTAGTTTACCCTCTACCAATTTTAAACAGCCTTATCGAAGATATCAATGGAAAGTTCTCCCCCAGGGTATGAAAAACAGCCCGACGCTATGTCAGCAGTTTGTAGATCTGGCCTTACAGAAAGTAAGAGATAAATACCATGACCTTTATTTAATACATTATATGGATGATATCTTGCTTTCACATCAAGATCGAGCTCTCTTACAGGAAATTCTACAAGAATTAGTTAAATCCCTTGAGGCTTCGGGTTTGAAAGTAGCACCAGAAAAAATTCAGATTAACCCCCCCATTTCTTATTTGGGCAGAATTATTCATACTAATGTCATTATTCAGCCTCTACAATTAAGGACTGATCACTTAAAAACTTTAAATGATTTTCAAAAACTGTTGGGAGATATTAATTGGATAAGACCATATTTGAAATTAACCACTGCTGAGTTAAAACCTTTGTTTAATATTTTACAGGGGGACTCAGATCCCAACTCACCCAGACAATTAACTGGGGAAGCTACTAGAGCCCTGAAACTAGTGGAGAGGGCATTAGCAGAAGCCCAGGTTTTGAGATTAAATTATGATTTACGATGGTACATGATCTGCTTAGCTACGGCTGTGGTACCTACAAGAGTTCTGTGTCAAGAAGGCCCTATAGAATGGCTATACTTGCCAGCTACTTCGAAAAAGATCGTTGCTGGCTACCCTGACCTTGTAGCAACCCTAATTAGAAAAGGCTGAAGAAGAAGTGTAGAATTATTTGGTAAAGAGCGTACTGAAATAATAATTCCTTATAATGTAGAACAACTAAATCATTTATTACAATTTAATGAGGAATGGCAAATAGCTATCAGTGGCTTCCCTGGACTAGTGACTCATCATCTGCCTGCTTCTCAAATCTTAAACTTCTTATCTAAACATCCAATTATATTTCCAAGACTTTTAAAATCACCCCCTATTGCTGGAGCAAAAACAATTTTTGCTGACGGATCTTCTTCTGGGAAGGCGGCAATAGTGACAGACACAGGAAACTAAGTCATTCAGACAAAGGAGACCTCAGCCCAAAGAGCGGAACTTATAGCAGTTATACAAGCCTTTGAGCAACACAGAACTGAACCATTCAATTTGTACTCAGCTCTCAAATATGTGGTGAGACTCTTCCCCCATATAGAAACAGCTATACTATCAAAACACAAAACTACAATATTATGGTTATTGTCATTGCTGCAGCAAAATATCTGGGCTAGGACCTTACCCTATTTTATAGGACACATACGAGCTCATTCTAATTTACCAGGGCCTTTGGCAGCAAAGAATGAGGAAGTAGACAAACTCACTAAAGTATTTTCAGTTACTACAGTTGACAGAGCCAAAGAATCCCATAATTTGCATCATCAAAATGCCACAGCACTTAGATATCAATTTCACATTTCTAGAGAAAAGGCCAGAGAAATCGTTAAACAGTGTACTCACTGTTCAGTTAATCTCCCTACTCCTCATATAGGAGTAAATCCTCGAGGTTTAAAGCCCAGTGCCCTATAGCAAATGGATGTGACTCATATTCCCTCTTTTGGAAAGTTATCCTATGTTCATGTTACAGTAGATACTTTTTCCCATATTATCCTAGCCACAGCTAGAAATGGAGAGGCTTATAAAGATGTTATACAGCACCTATTTACTTGCTTCTCATATTTGGGGATCCCAGCTAAATTGAAAACTGATAATGCTCCCGCTTACACATCTAAGGCTTTTAAAGAATTTTGTAATAAATTTCAAATAGAACATAGTACTGGGATCCCGTACAATCCTCAAGGCCAAGCCATTGTAGAGCGAGCACATCAGACTTTAAAGGCTCAAATAAATAAGCTTAAAGAAGGAGAATTTAAATACAGTTCCCCCCACCAAATATTGCAACATGCTCTCTTTGTTTGAAATCATTTGAATGTGGATGCACAAGGAAATTCTTCTATGTTGCGACATTGGGATGTGGAAACTGGGGGTATAAAACCTCTTGTTAAATGGAAAGACGTCCTTTCTGGACAATGGAAGGGACCTGATCCCCTTCTAACATGTGGTCGAGGATATGCTTGTATTTTTCCACAGAACGCTGATTCTCCGATTTGGGTACCTGACTGACTAATTAGACATGTCTCAATGGCCAAAAACCCCGACCCTCCGTCACCGGAGAAGTGTCTCGGGCCTGCCGGCCCCGCTATCGACCAGGCCCCGACTCCCTCTGATACTGACATCTGAGCTTCCTGCTGTATCAGAGGTTCTAAAAGATCAAAAAGATGATAATGAAGAGCAAGTTCCTACATCAAAGCTTCAGAAATTAACAATTGAAGACCAACAACCCGAAAAACAACCCGTACGACCCCATAAAAGACGAGCTCACTCAGATAAGATTGCTAAATCCACCTTAACCCGCCCATTCCCCACTTGGGGGCAGATAAAGTCTCTTTGTCTGCAAGCTCAGGGCATCGCTGGAGACCCTACCAGTCCCGAGAAGGTCTTCATAGCAATCCTTGCCATCCTCTCGTGTCAGGTAAGCCTCGTCCTTACAGACGAGAATACCCCTGCTCCTTCTACTTATTGGGCTTATTTTCCAGAACCTCCTGTTCTCCAGCCAGTCAACTGGAATGAGGAACCACTCCAAATCCACACCAGTAACCCCTCACTCCTCGGTGGGTCTTATACTTCTTACCAGCATCATAATTATCCTATTAATCATAATTTTACTTTCTGGGGGATATCGGAGGGTATACCCATTTGCTTCAATTTCCCTCTTAATGGAGCTCGGGAATTGATTACCCCCTCAAAGACTGGATGTGTGGGTGCTTTGCGATATGCTATAATTACTGATTCTTATGTCTCTAACTTTTATATTAGACCCGGAAAAAGATTAATATGGGCTCTTTTAACCATATTTCCAGGGCTACTCGAGCCAATAGAGACCAATTACGCCCACGCTCCAGGACCATATGTCAATTGTCTTGCTAATTCTCCTGATGATGATGTATGGAATATAACTGATTATTATACTGGATTCCCTATATGGAGATTTTGTACATATGATCAGAGATCCAGACTTACCATTGCCGGCTCTCCTAGACGCTATATAGATGACTGGAGCATCCCTAACCCTAAGCAAGACCCTCGAGACACTAAAGATTATATGAAAAGATTTACTAACTGGAAAAACACCACAATCCCTTGGCCTATTCCACTGACTCAGTGGCATAAAAATTCTTTTGTTCCACCCATGCTAACCTTTGAGATATGGAAAGCTGTAGCCTCTTCTATGCCTATAGAGCTCCAAAGACCCAATAATAAATCTGTATATTCTATTCTTGCTTGCCTCCCCAGTCCATATGTTTTTATGACAGACGATACTAACAAGTTTCAGATTTTTCCAAACTATACAGGTGGAGCTACATCAATATCTTGTACAGAGTGTATGTTATCTACATGTATTCATCCTGATTTAAATGTAACTGTTTTTATTATTCTCAAAAGACCTCTTTATCTCAAGATACCTGTAAATATTTCTACTGCTTGGTATGATAATCATGGCCTGGCTGTTTTACAATACCTGCAGGAATTAATGCGTCCCAAGAGATTTATTGGCTTATTGATAATGGGAATTGCCGCTTTGGTAACCGCTATAACTACTGTGACAGTTTCTGTTGTAGCTTTGGCACAAGTGCATACTGCTCATGATGTAAATCAAATGTCTAAAAATGTATCTATGACTCTTACTACTCAGGAAATTATTGACAGAAAACTAGAAAAGAAAGTTGATGCTTTAGAGGAAGCTATCCTTCATACAGGAAGTGAATTACAAACATTAAAGACTCGCTTAGCTTTATCCTGTCATGCTGATTATAGATGGATTTGTGTAACTCCCTTGCCTGTAAACAAAACTGATTTTGATTGGGAACGAATCAAGAATCATATAGCTGGAGTGTGGAATAGTTCTAGTATTAGCTTAGATTTACAGCACCTACATTCTCAAATATCAGATCTAGAACAAGCAAAATTAGATTATACTGTAGCTGAAAATGCAGAAAGTTTATTTAGGACGTAACCTCCTTCTTTGATGGTAAGACCCTACTTTCTAATATTTTTAGTTATGCAGCTATAGGAATTCTTGTTATTCTAATTGTAATTATTCTCCCTTGTTTTGTTAGAGCCCTGAGGTCCAGTACCCACCGCCTCGCTGCAGAAGTACAAGCGATTAAATTAAAAAATAAAAAAGGGGGAGATGTNGTAACCTCCTTCTTTGATGGTAAGACCCTACTTTCTAATATTTTTAGTTATGCAGCTATAGGAATTCTTGTTATTCTAATTGTAATTATTCTCCCTTGTTTTGTTAGAGCCCTGAGGTCCAGTACCCACCGCCTCGCTGCAGAAGTACAAGCGATTAAATTAAAAAATAAAAAAGGGGGAGATGTCGGGAGCGGCTCCGAGAGAAAAATCCACCCATGACAAAGTTCCGGGCTGAGGTGACCCGGCCCAAAGAGGCCAGGCCATCAGGATGCACTCGAGGACCTCGATCGGTGGCATGACCCCTCACTTTGCATTGCTTTGCTTCTTGGTAGTGATTGTTCTGATTTTCCTAGTGCAGCCTAGAGGTTCAGTGAATAGGGCAATGAAATCTTAAACCGCAGCGGTCATCGAGGCTAACACTGTCCCCAGGGATCTGGGTTAGCATGGGGCCTGGGATGAAGTCCTTTTATAAATATGCAATCTTTGGCACATCTTGATTTGAACTTCTTAGACCCACTTGGGTTAGGAGAGGCCCTAATGATTACAGAATAGTTATAAATGCACATGAATGCAATAATAAAATGCACCCTGACGCTCTACGAGTTCCCAGCCGGCATATATACGGCTGGCTTAAAAGAGCCAGCAGAATTAAAAGAAATAAGGTAGTAAAAATAAGCTTTTGATCATAAGCGGGTCTATAATACTTTCTGACCAGTACTAACTGCTGAGCTACTTCTGAATTCCTCATACCTTACCCATGGGGCACCCGGGAGTGCTCTAGTTATAGAAAATAGATTTAGGTATTAGTTAAGGATAATATAAGCTATTATTAATAATTAACTTTCTGTGCAAATAGTGATTGTTTTACTGTCATGGGAATTAATGTAAGAAAACCACTGAAACTGCTATTGTATAGAATGTAGAAGCGAAACTATGGCTACCGCTTGGACGCCTGCTGAAACCTGCAAGCAAGTTGCCTGATATTTGATCTGTGAGACAAAAGCAAGAGAGACAGCTGCGAGACCAGAAGAATGGAATGGAAAGGCCGTTTAAGGAGTGTAGAAGAAAACAGGACACTTAAATTGATTATTGTTTCAGCCCAAAAGGGCAAGAAGACTTTGTACCCAAACTGACTTTGTTGGAAATCTCCCCTAAAGAGTCAGGGAAACAGAAAACAAAACAGATTGTTACCTAGTGATTAGAAAGAAAGAAAAATGATGGCCTATTGTTAATGATTGATATTAAAAAAGGTATATAAAGTCTAAAGAGAGATTAAGGGGAGGATTCAATAAAATCGGCTGTGTCCTTGAGGCCAGTCTCTGTGCTTATTCGGCTGTGTCCCTGAGGCCAGTTTCCGTGCTTCAATAAAATCAGCTGTGTCCCTGAGGCCAGTCTCCGTTCTCCGCCAGTGCCACCCGCCAGGCCCCTGGACCCCTGCGGAGGCTGGACCTCCCTCCCCCACCTGTCCTCCTCTTACACAATCCCTTCTGTATAAAAACACTCAAGGCCCCCTCGTGCCATCTCCACCTCTTCCTTCCTCACAACTCAGCCCCACGACAGACACCACTGTATCTCTAGGACTTATAACTTCCTACTGGCAGCATCCAATCTCACCGTCTGTGGCTTCTCTGCCCTGTGGGCCATTCTCCCCCTCAGAAATGCCCTGCTGAAGGATACCCAGGATTGCCGCCTCCACTGAGGAACCCTACCTCTCTTTTACTCCTCTTTAAAAAAAAAAAAGGATTTATTTGACTGTGTAGGGGTTTAGCTGCAGCCATGAGGGATCCTCAATCTCCACTGTAGTATGTGGGATCTTTTTTAAAAATCATTTTTCTGGCTGCACTGGGTCTTGGGTGCTGCTCGTGGGCTTTCTCTGTGGCGAGCAAGGGCTACTCTTCGTTGCAGTGGCTTCTCTTGCGATGGAGCATGGTCCCCAGGTCTGTGGGTGCAGTAGTTATGAAGTATGGGCTTACTTGCCCCTTGGCATGTACAATCTTCCCAGAGATCAAATCCATCTGGCTTGCATCGGCAGGAAGATTCTTAGCCACTGAAACACCAGGAAAGTCTCTATTTCTCTTTTTGAGAATCCATCAACTACCAAGTTTTTTGCTCTTACCACCGAGCCCCACAGTCTCCAGATCCTCCATATGGATGGAGCTCCCAGGTCTGCTTTTATTCTGAAACTGAGCTCTGCCCTATTTCTCCAGGAGCCCAGCCCAAGTCCTGAGAACCAGAATTTCCTAATGCCTCTTGCACCTGTCCCCGTATCTATAGATCCCCAAGTCCTCGACTCTCAGATTATCTCAAGACCAGCCCTCTCTACACTCCTCTTCATATTGCAATCTGCCTGCCCCTTCAATCCACGCACCATAATACCAGGGGTAAGGAGAAAATTCATCAAGCTTTAAATGTGTCAGTGGCTCCCCATGACCACCAAGATAAAACCAACCTCCTCACTGGGCACAGGAAGCCCAGAAGACCTTTCTCTCCAGCCTTCCTTCTCAGCACTCTGGGCCACCTTGCACGCTTATCCTGAGTCTGGACACCTCAGCCTATCTGGACACCATGCTTGTCCTTCAAGAGAGCCTGGCTGCCACATCCCAACCTAATGTGGGGAAGCCAAGGCCTCTCTGTGACCTCCCATAGCACCAGACCTCACTCTACCAGGTCTTTCTTTCTGGTCTGGTTTCTATACCCTGGGGACCAGCCAGCAGCCACTGTCCTCTCAGGTGACAGGAGCTACTTCTCGGGAGCTTCTGTAAGAAGGTATGGAAAGGACCAGTGTGTATAAGGGAGTCTCACTTACAGAAAGCCCTCATGAGACACTGCGACAAGCCACCACGTGAGCTGCAGGGCCTACCTGAGACAGTCCATGTGGATACACTGGGGTGATTTGTACTCCCCCTGGCTGTCCTTCTGGAACCCTATCTCCTGGTACATGCTTAGTCCATGGACCGCTGCTCTGGCCTCCACAAACGGCCTAAGGACAAGAGGACAGAAAAGCACGTGGGACAGTGAGCCTCTGATTTCCACAGTGGCCGGGCAGACTACCCCAGGGGACACCCCATACCATCTCCTCTTAAATAGGGTGAGCAGCTCACCTGTGCTACCAAGCAGTGCTTCTCCCGTCTCTCCCTCCCCATTTCAGACTTACCAGTCAAAAAAGTCCCCATTATAGGTGACCATAATGGTGGGTTTGGCCTCCTGGATGTGTTCAAACCATCTTTGGATTAGATGAACCTGAATTTAACAAATTTTGGCAGTCAAAGGGTTACTTTACTCTTCCTCAAGTGATTTTAATACCTCTTCGAAGCTGAGGAGTAACAACTTCACATGACCCCTTTATTTCCATCCTAACCTTATGTGATCGAGGACCAAACACTGGGGATTGAGCCCAGCTGCTATTATGATTAAACAAATGCTGAGATCTGAGAGGATCACCATGCTTGCCTCCTCTTCCCATTCCCCCAGGCACTTTCCCAAGTGGCACCTCTACCTCATCCGGCTCATTGAAGACACAGAAGGGTCCTTCATATTCTGGCTTGGGAGTGAATTCGAAATCTTCTATATCTTCTGAGACAATCTCCCTGTTGGTGATGAGGTAGCCCTGGGAAGTTCATTAGCAGTCAGTGTGAGTTACAGAAACAAAGCCTAAGACACACCTCCCCCATGCAGCCTGGGGACTTTTGCTACAAAACCTTTGCAGCAACTTGAAAACACCATGGCTTTCCCAAAAAAGACAGGCTACTTAGTCCTAAGATTTGCCTGGAGGGCAAAGACTGACCAGATGCCAGAATAGCTTGCTTGTTCACTTGTGTGGACTCCATTCTCTCATTAGTCACCAAACAAATACTAACCACGGGTGGACACTGTTCCGGTTTGGAGACCAGACTTGGTTCTGGTTCACAGAAAGCTCAATCCAGAAGGTACCCACTCACCTGACCATCAATCATATAGGAAATCATCATAATCTGGTCGGTCTCAGCATCTGGAAACTTGAGGGGCAGTTTGGTTGTCTCAATGTCAAATGCTAAAACCACGGGGTCCTGAAGGGACAAAATGTAGCATTAAGTTGGCCAAGAACCAAGCTGAGCTCTGGAGACCCTGGTGGTTCTCTTGACACCCATGAAACCTCCACCTCTACTGCCAGTTACTAAAGGCAAGAGTTGAGCTGCTGTGGGCAAAGGTCCAGGAAAAAGCAGGACAGGCATCTTGGGGTGGACTGATCTACCATGATGATATGAAGACTTGAACATACAAGATATGGCTGGAGCCACTGTTCAAAGAAAAAGTCTAGAATTACAGAACACTTGAGTCTCTAGACACCTTAAAATGAATCACCTTATTTTGACCTTTATGATAACTTTGACAGGAGACTATGATAAAGGACTGACAATCTCATCTTAGATGTGAGAAAACAGAGTATAGACTAATCCACAATCACAAAGCTGTTCCTAAACCAGTTTTGAATCCATTTTTCAACAGAACATGCTGAAACCATGCTCTTAACCATCATAAACGGAAGTCAGGGCTTTCCCTCCAATGTTTAGATCCAGCCTAGCTCAAATACTAACAGCACACAATGATATATATTTGCAAGGTCAGAAACTGATTAAAAAAATCCAATTATTTCAAAATTCTTTTAAGAAAGTATTTGAGGAAAAAGAAGCAAACCAATCTCAAAATCAAATTCACCTTTCACCTTTCTTGCCAGAAACAACTGGAAAGTTTAGGATGGAGGAAATGCGAGTAGTACTTACTGGTCGTTCAACGAGGTCATCGCGGCGGGCAATTTCCACTGGAAAGGCATTTCCTCGGTACCGGACATTGTACCAGTGAGCCTGAAGGACATGTGATGCATTAACCAAAGACTTCTACACCTGCCCAGGGAAGTCTACTCTATGGATCTGTCCTTCAATATCACCTCCTGGCTGTCAGTAGCTACCCCCATGCAACAGCCCACTCACCACGTGGATCTTCAGGTCGATGGAGAGACGGATGTGGTAAGGCACATCATACTCTCGCATGTCCACAATGTTGTCCAACTGGTCGGCAATCTTCTTAGACGTTTCCTCTTCATCAATAATTACACTGCCCCCTTGCAGAACACTGCAAAATAAAGAGAGCAGCTTTTTCAACTATACTCTGCTAGAGACTGAAGAGGGGAAAGGCCAGAGTCCAAACAACATAAACACAAAGGTTTACAAGGTGGCTGAGATGATCAGGACAGGCCCTTCTTAAGGAATGACCTTGGATGACCCCCATCCGACCAAGCAGCAGGCCACAGACACAAGGAAGTTCAGTACACTTAGGACATACATTTTATTGGATGTAAGTTCCACCCCAATTAAAAGAGCAAAGAAGAAAAGAGACTATTACTCGGAATGCATATCTACAGATGTGACCCACCTTCACTGAGGTTATCTCTTCATCAAGAAAACAAAGACGACAGGAACAGGTCCACCTAGCACAAGCGTCATAAGGTAACATAACATGCTCACAAGCTCTTAGTACGGTGCAGTGACTGGTAAAGAGTAACTATTTCTGCATCATAATTATTCTTACCATATCTAAGTGGGAATCACTGCCACTAGAATATTCACTCCAGTATTAGTCCACTAGGCTTCCAAATACTGAATGGACTATTAAGGAGGAGAAAAAGGCAATGAATTTTAGAGAAGGCTCAGGCCTCTGGGGACTCAGTCTCCGGATACAACGTGCAGTATTCTGAAAAATCATTAATGAGCCACTGGGCAGAGGGTGATGGTGCAGAAACATCCAGGGTCCCAAACTGATCTACTTTTGCCAGAAGTTACGATTAGCTCTCTTCTAAAATCCTCATAAATTTCTGCATGTCTTTTTTTAGTCGATTTACAATGTTGTGTTAATTTCTGCTATACAGCAAAATGATTCAGTTATATACATAAACACATTCTTTTGAAAATTGTTTTCCATTATCATTTATCACAGGATGTTAAATACAGTTTCCTGTGTTACACAGTAGGACCTTGTTGTTTATCTATCCTATATATAATCGTTAGCATCTGCTAACCCCAAACTCTCAATCCACTCCAGTCCCATGGCAACCGCAAGTCTGTTCTCTACGTCTGTGAGGTTATTTTTGTTTTACAGATAAGTTTGTCAAATTTTAGATTCCACATATTAAGTGTTATCACATGGTATTTGTCTTTCTCTTTCTGATTTACTTCACTAGTATGATAATCTCTAAGTCCACCCAGGTTGCTGCCAATGGCATTATTTCATTCTTTTTTATGGCTGAGTAGTATTCCACTGTATATATGAACTCCGTCTTTATCCATTCATCTGTTGATGGACATTTAGGTTGTTTCTATGTCTTAGTTATTGTGAACAGTGCTGCTATGAACACAGGGGTGAATGTATCTTTTTGAATTATAGTTTTATTTGGATATGTGCACAGGTGTAGGATTGCTGGATCATATGACAACTCTAGTTTTAGTTTTTGGAGGAACCTCCATACTGTTCTCCATAGTGGCTGGACCAGTTTACATTCCTACCAATGATGTAAGAGCATTGCCTTTTCTCACACCTTCTCTAGTGTTTGTCATTTGCAGACTTTTTAACGACGACCAGTGTGAGGTGGAACTTCATTATAGTTCCGATTTGCATTTCTCTAACATTTAGAAATGTTGTGCATCTCTTCATGTGCCTGTTGGCCATCTGGTGTGTTGAAGTCATCGTAACTTTTAATTAGCCAAGATTTCTTCTTAATCTCTTACCCTGTTTCTTTTACTGTTGATGTTTAAATGTTTAATGAACAATGTTTGTTGTTCTTTATTTAAATTTCTCTGTATAATAACCAGGGTTCTCTAGAGACAACGCGCTATATAAATCTAGATATTTAATAAAATTTGCAGACATTTTAACCTTTTCTAAAAACCATGAAATCAGACTCTGTTATGGTGATGGGATTAGAAATCTAAAATGCCTTTACTGTTACAGAAACTCAGTTTGAAGCCAAATCTATTCCCATGTAAGAAAGAAGGGACAGCTGAACTACAACCTGGGAATCCACCATTAACTTAACATAAAGGGAACATATAAGAAAGTCTAACTAATTGCTCAAAAGTGTTTTGCACTGAACAAAGCCAATCATTAAGGTAACTTTATTGCTGAGTTTTCCCATGTCCTATTCATCTTGTAAACTTAGGAAAAATAGGAAACAGTCCTACAGACCAACTGGCTGCTTTGCTTATGTGAACGAAGCTTACCTGGAGAGCATAGTTGTGTAGGCATCACTGGCATGACCCTGCTCCCTGTTTTTCTTCACAGCTGGGGAGATCTCCTTCCTCACTTTGACAAGGTCCTCCACGGTGTTGAAGGACAGCTTAATGTAATTTCGTTTCAAACCAACCAAGTGATTTGGCTACAGAGTGAAGAGATGGTGTTCATGAGTTCAAGAGAAAAAAATACTACGTTGGAGAGAGAAAATAAGGGGAGAACGAGTCAACAGTACATAAATGAGTTGAAGAGCTGGGAACTCCAAAGCAACTTGTTCAACTCTGCATGTGGCACCAAAGATGCCACTAGAGTTTTTGAGGAGGAGGCAGGGACAGTCATGAGATTTTCATGATGGATTCATCATCCCTACTGCCCCACAGGTCCCCATCTCACCCCATGGACAGAACAGACCCAGCCTAATTTACCCAGAAAGGGCTGGGTGATACTCACTAAGTCCAGATCCTCCTTAGGGACAGTCTCTACTTTGGCAATTTTACCCTGAAACTTCTTAGAAAGAAAAGACGAAACTTCTCGCTCACAACCCTAAATCAGGATCAGAATGAAAAGACATCCCATTAGTAAAATCTATTTCCTTCCTTGCCTGTTTCTCTAGAAGCCTCTTTATTTCCAGTTTTGACTTTCCCCACAAAAAGCAGCTCAGGTCATTTGACCTAATGCCATAAACAACAGACCTACCTTTCTGGTTGCAATGTAGAAATATGGCTTGTAGGGCAAGGCCACCTGTAAGAATCACAGCCCATGTGGGGTGATGACAAAGAAAAAAAGGAGAAAAATGAAGATAGGCTGTTTTTATTATACCTGTGAGCAGCCTAGATTCAATGCATCATTGACCTGGACATATCTTAAGAGAGATGATACAACAGACAATTCAACTTGCACATATCACAAGGGAAAGAGTCTAAGAGACACATTACAGCTCATCTTTCAGTCTTCTTGAGCTAGCTTCTCTTAGGACATCTTAAGTGGTGACTAGTGTGGCTCCATGGGGCCCATGTTCCTAAAGAGCTTTGGGCAGCTACCTGCTACAAGTCTCCCATAATCCCTCTCTCCTCACAGCTACAGAGCTAAAAGGACACATATCATTTTGGGCCCAGTTATGCCTCATCACTGAGTGGTTTTTAGCTTCTTTGGGTTCAAGGGCCTTACCTTAAATCTGCTCCCATCGTCTTGAATAAAGTAGTAATCCACAGCACTAACTAAGCGTTTATCTTCATCTAAAATCTCAGTCTGCAAGAGAGTCAGTCAACAAGAGCACAAGGTT
The DNA here is from genome assembly GCA_006410615.1 of Neotragus moschatus. Taxonomy (NCBI): domain Eukaryota; kingdom Metazoa; phylum Chordata; class Mammalia; order Artiodactyla; family Bovidae; genus Neotragus; species Neotragus moschatus. The sequence continues at coordinate 1,263,431 of SJYA01002351.1, forward strand.
TTTCTCTACAAAGTACAAGAGCCTTTTCTTCCTTCTCTAGGAAACTGAGTACTTTAAAAACAAAATCTTTCTCTACCTTTGCATAAACCCTACCAGACCCGTTCACAAGAATTGTGTCATAACAGCATCTGGATGGGAATGTCTCTGTCTCCTCATCTTTGAAAGCTTTATTCTTATGGGTAACAGGGATGCCCCTCACGTTTGTTATCCCAGTGACCTCTTAATGACCTGAAGAAGACCCTGAGAAGTTAAAGAGGAAAGCTAGAGAGCTGCAAACAATCCCATCTCTACCTGGATGGTCCACAACATGTTCCCGGCAGGTGTCACCTGCTCTTCAAATAAGGGCTGTGCTGCCCTCCTGAACGGAGGAGGAAGATGGAGGAAAAGCACAGGTGCTTACAGGGTGCATGTTGATGAGCCAGCCTGTCTTCTCACCAGGCTCCTTGAGTCTCTCAAAACCAAACCGCAGATCCATCTTATCTGTCCACTGACTGCGCTCCAGGCGCTTGAGTGCGGAGACAGAGGAAGAGGAGCCATCATCCCTGAGTGAAAAGAGGGAAAGCCAGTCTCCACTGATCATGACACTCTACACCCACAACCTTCAGTCCACCCAGTATAAGCATTTCAGATGTGACACGGTAAAAGCATCCCTGAAAAGCGCTCACTAAGAAAATAGGACTCATAGGAAAAATATGACTGGGACGTCATGTTGTTTGATGTCATACTCATGTCAAAACTTGTTTAACTATGTAACCAGAACACTAATAAAAACAACAATCTTGGCTGGACATGCCACCTCATGGGGTAGTTAAAAAGGAAAATGCATCAAGTCCAGTACTGTAATCTTGAGCATTTATCCCAGACGAAAGAAAACTCATGTTCACACAAAAAACTTGTATGTGCATATTCACTGCAACTTTGTTCATTATAGACAAGAAGTGGAAACAACCCAGATACTCTTCAACAGGTGAATAGTTAACCTGTGTTATATCCTTCTCATGGAATACAATTCATCAGTAACAAACTTATTGATACGTGTAATAACCTAGAATGGTTTCAAGCGAATTAGCCTGAGTGAAAAATCCGACTCCCCCAAATTACATACTTTACTCCACTCATATAGCATTCTTTAGAGATGGAGAACGTATTAGCCATTAATAGGGGAAGGGAGATGGCTGTGGCTATAAAAAGGTAGCATAAGGGACCCTTGGGTCAGAACTGTTCTGTGGCCTGACCGTGGTGCTGGTCATGAATACAGAAAGTGCACAGAATTAAATCTACACACACATAAACGAGTGTTCATACACTGCTGTATCATGTCAATTTCCTGGTTGTGACATTGCACTCTAGTTATGTCAGCTGTTACCACTGGGGTAAACTAGGTTAAGGGATCTCTGTGTAATTTCTTACAACTGCTAAGAACCTACAATTATCTCAAAAAGCTTTCTATATTTTTAAAATGATGATACCCAAACTTATTATTAGTTTGTTTCTTGCAAAAAAATGCAATTAACCATATTTGACCACACAGGATTTTCAGAACTTGGGTTTGATCCATGGTCTGGGAAAATCCCATATGCCATGGAGCAACCAAGTTGGAGCACCACAATGACTGAGCCTGTGCTCTAGAGTCCAGGAGCCCATGTGCTGCAACTACTAAAGCCGGTGCACCTTAGAGCCATATTCCCCAAGAGAAGCCACTGCAATGAGAAAGCCTGCTCACTGTAACTAGACAGTAGCCACGGCTCACTGGTTCTCTGCAAGTAGAGGAAAGCTCCCATAGCAATGAAGACACAGCACAGCCAATAAGTAATTAAATAAATAATTTTTTAAAAAAATAAAGAATGACCAAGTTGGAGGCTAGTTCTACCAAAAATCAGTGGTGATAATTAAATCACGATACATATGATGTGCAGACAGAATTTTTTGTAGAGTGCGTGCTTGATAAATAGCATTTGTGATATTTATTGAAGACCAACAGAAACAGAGAAATACTCCCTTTTTGTTGTCTTCAAGATAAAATTCTATAATGTCAGAGTTATTTGAAATAACCTGAATGAACTAATTCACTTGTGTTTTCAAGTCATGTAATTCGAGTTGGAAAAATATTTACTGAACACTTTTCAAGGCACTCATACAACCATCGAGGCAGCTGCAGCACATCTGGGGAAGTGCATTTCGTGCTAGGAAAGTGAAACAAGGATGGCTGCAGTGTGCTGGGCTGCACGGTTCAGTGTCTGAGTGCACAGAGACAGCAGTGTTCCATGCTAAGCCATTTTTCTTTTAGCTGGCTTATAAACACTGAAAGGCAGCTCTAATTTCTATACAGCAAAGTCAATAACCATGTTCCTACAGAGTTGTTTGCTTTAAATGCATAACACAAGAAGCAAGGTCCTGGCTTATGACTGTTGAGTACAGGAGAAAAAAGTGTAGCCTGCCACCTGAGATTGGAGGGAGGCACTGGTACAGGCACTCAGATAAAACTATCTTCAAACAGAGCCAACAGGGCACATATCTGTGCCATACTCTAGCCAAGGGCTCTTTCCTTCTCTACTGAAGACTGTTTAATTCTACTGATTCTGATCCCCTTGCCTAGGGAAAAACTGCAAATGAACCAATACAATCTCCACATTTTACTGATATTCTCCTGTTTACCAAATACATGTGAGCAAACTAGGGTTACAGAAATACCTGTTGCGGTAGAATAAACTGTACCTTAAAAGCATGATATATCTTCTGGGACACCTGAGTCTGGATGTTGGAAGAACCACATATGGATAAAAATGGGGATATAACATTGTTCAGTGTGAGAGGAACTATCTCAACTGACAAGGGAAATCACTTCCCAGATCAGTTACATCTGCCTCAAACTTCCCAAGCCTTTCTCTGCTTAGGGTTAAATAACTGTTTATACAGATTTTATCATAAACCTAAATTAAGTACTTGACAAAGACTTTCCATCAACAGAACTATCCAAATCTATTTTGATTCCAGAGATTAGAATAATCCCAAATTGTTCACAATCTTTTAATTTCACAGGTGTGATCCCATCTAGATAGAATACAATAATTATGGCTTATCCATCTTCAAAACAGAATAATTACCATACTGGCATTCCAACTTAAAAATCAAATGCTATTAATAGTTTCTTCTTTAAACTGCAGTTCTGAGATTCTGGTCCCTGTATATTTTGGGCTGAAGGCCTCTTTATTAGTTAAGTCAACTATATTCTCCACTCCTCAAAAATGTACAGCTAAGAATCCATACCCCATGACTTTTTGTCTTAATGTAAATAAATGAGCTACTTTATTATAAATCAATGAGCAGAGAAAAAAAATATGTATGTGTCTAGAATGGTGCAGTCTAAGAAAGCTAAATATACAAAACAGAGACTAGAGGGAAAAAAAAGATCTGAATCAAGCCTGTGCAGAATTCATGTCTTTAATTACTGTAACATGATTCACTAGTTATTAATTTATAAACATAAGTGGTCAGAGAATTTTGCTTAAGAAAAACNGGGCGCGGCCCAGAACTCGGTCGGCCGGTGACCCAGCTCCACAAGTACATCCAACGTGGGGGTTTGAATGTGGAAGGCAAAATCCCGGTGTGTCAAAATGCCCTTCCAGATGCCTTAAATTAACCAGAACTCTTAGCACGTGCTGTACTGTATATTTGGTTCCGAGCTGTGACTCGTAAACACCCTAAAATGTGGACTCAGGGACCAGACTAAAGAAGTGCACCGCAGCTGAAGGACCTGCTGCAGACCTCGGGGCCTCCGGCCCCTCTGCCCCGGAGGTAGCGGTCGTCCGGGGTAAAAGGGAACTGGGGGAAACATTGGTCACCCGCTCGGCTCTGCGCAGGTTCTGCAGCTGCCTTCCAGTTCCTTAGTACCTGCTCTTGTTTTGAGGCTAGTTTAGACTGGAGCTTCCTTGGTAGCTGCTCTTGTTTTGAGTCCAGGATAGGCTGGGGATTCCCTGGTGGTTCAGTCGGTAAAGAATCTGCCTGTAATGCTAGAGACCCGTGTTCGATTCTTTTGTCGGGAAGAGCCCCTGAAGAAGGAAATGGCAACCTATTCCAGTATTCTTGTCTGGGAAATCCCATGGACAGAGGAGTCTGGCGGGCTAGGGCTACAGGCCCTGGGGTCGTAAGAGTTGCGCAGGACTTCCCGACTAAACCACAACCACCACAGGATGGACTAAATGGGTTGAGGTGAATGCCTTTAGGAAGGGCCAGGAAGGCTAGACCGGGTGGGAGGTGTTAAGACATGCTTCAGCAGCTTTGCATTTGGGAGAAAGCTAACACAGTGCCCCCCTTGCTGTGGTTAGGTGGGCCCTTTGATTTAGAGTACTAAACATTTTATGAGACATCCCCCCTTCCTTTTAACTAATCTGTTTTACAAGTTTGTCCCCTTTTATTAATACAGCCTTTCATACATGTGTACAGCTGCTTCCTGTTCGGGGAGCATTAGCGATGATTGAGGTAAGTAGGTCCTGTCCCTACCCTCACGGATCTTGCATTCTAGTAAAGAACTAGTCAAAAAGTAGATAAACGTATAACACAGATAAAGTAGTCAGGGAAGTTTTATTTGAGAAGGTGACACTTAAATAGAAGCCTGAAGAAGGTTGTACAAAAAAGGGAATCAGAGGGCAGAGGGCACAGCAGGAGCAAAGGTCCTGAGGGAGGAGCAATCCAACAGTGCTGGAGTGGAAGATGGGCCTGTGTTCCTGGAGAAAATGAACAAAAGCCAAGGGAGAGGATGAGGAAGAAGTAGTGAAAGATCAGATCAAGAGGCTCCTTGTCTCGTCCAAGATTTTTGGACTTTATAGCTTAGAAAGCTTCTCAGAATGCAGATATAGACCAATTATTGAGTAGCTGGGCCCGTCTCCACCTTTCTATTTGGAAGTTTTATTGTGATGATTGTAGATTTACATGTGCATGTAAGCTAAGTTGCTTCAGTCATGCCTGACTCTCTGCGACCCTGTGGACTGTAGCCCACCAGGCTCTTCTGTCCATGGTACTCTCCAGGCAAGAATAACTGAAGTGGGTTGCCAGTCCCTCCTCCAGGAGATTTTCCCGATCCAGGGATTGAACCCATGTCTCTTGCGTCTCCTGCATGGCAGGTTCTTTACCACCTGGGAAGCCCCAGATTCACATGTAGTTGTAAGAAACAATACAGGGAGATCCCTTGTATACTTTCCCCAATTTCCCCCATTAGCAACATTCTGTAAAACTAGTATCACAACCAGAACACTCCATAGATAACAGACCATAGGACTTATTCAGATTTCCCCAGCTTTTCTTGTACTCCTCTGTGACTATAGTTGTTAAGTTCTATGCAGTTTTGTCACATGTATAGGTTTGTGTGTCTACCACCGGCGTCAAAATATAGAAAGTTTTCTTCATAAGGATCCCTCACGTTGCCCTTTTATAACTACACAGGGTAACTTTTTCCAGAATTATAGGATAGTATCACAATCCAGATATGACACTTATACAACCCACTGATTGGAAATCTTACCAGGCTTCTGTGTGTGTATTAAGTTCTGCCGTCTCCACCTTTTCATGCAGGGAGCTTACATTTCGCTGCTCTGATAAGGGTTCATCTCCACCCATCTCCAGCATGTTCTTCGAACCACTGTGCTAATTATGTGCAGGAATAGATGTCTCCCCCACCCCGCCCCCCGGGGCCCCC
>SJYA01002351.1:1269291-1307750 GCA_006410615.1 Neotragus moschatus
CCCCCGGTGCCCCCAGCCCCGGCAGTTCACTTCTGTTTTCTGAATACCCCTCTCTCCACAGTGGCATTTTGTCAGCACTTGGGAACTTCCTAGCACAGTTGATTGAGAAGAAGCAGAAAAAAGAAAACTGCTCTCAAAAGCTAGATGTCAGCGGGCCTCTCAGATATGCCATCTATGGGTGAGTTCCATAAAGGGACTGGTTTACTCAGTAGCAGGCTAAGTGCAACAAAGCTAGGATATCAACACTTGGAATTACCTAATTTGGAAAAGTAATTTTTAAAAAAGCATTGAAGTCATCATGAGAGAAAAATCAGAATGTTGGATAACGTTAGCTTCACTTGATTTGTAGTTTTATTTGGTTTTTATTTTGAATTGCGTAGATGAGGGTAGCCATAGTAATTGAGCTGAGAGGCCTGAGAGCACCTAAACCTGAAATCAGACTTCAAGACAAAGACTGTGAAAGAGGAAAATAGACTCAAATATGACCAGTTACTTTCTGTTGTTAAATTCAGAGCATAACCATTCAGAAAAGAAATCCTTAGGTATCCTGAAAATTGTCATTTCTGAACTATTTAAATCACAAAAGCACAGAGATTCAGAAGTTTTATCTATTAAATCCACCCTGAGTTCTCTGGCCAACAACAGTGTTTGTATAGATGGATTATTTAGAAATCTTTTGCAATAGGATTGATTTTTTTTCAATTCAAAATTCACAAATAACATTTTTGTATTGTAAGCATGCTAACTTGAGTCATCACAGCTTTTCCCATATGTATTTAAAGTCCTAATCTCTCCAAAGAGGGGGTGCTAATCCCTCCACCTGGGAGTGATTCTGATGCATTCCTCTTATCCAGTCACAGTTTTCCATGCTCCAGACTTCCTATCTCTTCCTCCTGAGAAGCCCTGCTCTGGCCCAGTTAACATTCTGTGAAAGGGTGGAGAAAGATGAGGGAAAACCATTTTTTTAAAGGCTTGGCACTGTGGAGCTGGAAGGCCCCTGGGCCCCTGCTCATCTTTTGATTTTGGATTTCATGGAGTCTCAGATCTCTTGATCCAGTAGATATGGTGGCAGGGTTCAGTTTTCTTCCTGAGTACACTGTGCTGTTTGGAATGAAAAATAATACAGACAAGCCAGCGCACAGTACCAGATCTCAGCCTTGGTAATGATCGGAGAGAGTTTGATAAAAAGCTCTGACACCTGGGATGCTTCTGTTTATTTACCGAGCACCTCTGAGCCAGGCCCTGTTCCAAACAGAGCAGTGAACAGACAGACAAAATCCTGTCTTGTGCTATTTACCTTCTAAGGTTGAAGAGAGGGCTCTGTATAAACAAATGAGACTGTGACATCCAGTAATAAATGCTTTGAAGAAAATGGACAGGGCCTGGAATAGAGAGTGGCTAGGACAGCGGTAGGTTCATTATTCAGGACAATTGGAAGGCACTCTCCGAACCAACAGTGTTGAGAAGGAGCCAGCCATGTGATGACAAGGGGGTGCAAAGCAGGAACAAGCCTGGTCTGTCGGAGGCAAAAATGAATGCCTGGAGCAGATGCATTGAAAGCATGTTTTCTAGAGGGGCCACACAGACCTCTGTGGTCAGTGCTGAGGGACTCCAGGGAGGCAGGTTTTAGGATCTGGGGTTTGAGGGTGAAGGGTGTGTCCAACTGACCCCCACCGCGGGCCTCAGGTTTTTTTTTACAGGGCCGCTGGGTCACTTCTTCTACCTCTTGATGGAGCGCTGGATCCCTTCCGAGGTCCCCTTGGCAGGCATCAAGAGGCTCCTCCTGGACCGCCTTCTCTTCGCACCTGCCTTCCTGTCTTTGTTCTTCCTTGTCATGAACTTCCTGGAGGTTGGTCTCTAGCACTCATGCATGCCAGCTGTTTGCTGGCATAAGGATGCTGTGGTTGGAATTCAGAGGGTCTCTGAACTTTTCACTCAAGTTGAAGTTTCACATTGTCCTCTATGAAATATCAGAGGCAAAGCACAGCCGTATTAGCAGTACCTGTTGGCCTGATGTAAGCGTCCGAGGTAGATAGCTATCACATGTCCATTGTCACAGTTACCCCGGAGTATCGTTTATGCTCATCACTCCTGACACCTTTCGGCAGGTCTTATCACTGAATGTGTTAGTGAAGAAGCACGTATACTGGTTTATAAGAATGTTTTCTGAATGTTTCGATAGCTATTCAGTTCAGTTCAGTCGTTCAGTTGTGTCCGACTCTTTGCAACCCCATGTACTGCAGCATGCCAGTACTCCCTAACTGTCACCAACTCCCATACTTCAGTATAATTGATTTTTTTGTACTCCCATATATTTTATACATTTCAAAACATTCTGGGAAGTGGGTGCATGGGCTTCACCAGACACAGAGGGGATCCATGGACCTTGCAGAACCCTGTGCTCACTTGGGGTGTGGACATCACAAATGCTCTGAAGAGGTTAACTTATCAGCATAGACTTAACATTGCAATGGAAAACTTGAGAGGTGTGTTCACCCAACCTCATTCCCACTACCTACCACCATCACCATCTCTTTTCCATCCTCTGTGTGCTGAGATGTATCATGTTCTGCCCTGGAAGTAATTTATTTCAACCAATCACAGCAAGTAAACACTTATCACTTGAGTTTTATTTTGAAACCACATCTCAAGTTCTTGTTAGTAAGGAGAACACCCATTGCTTTCTAAAGTGACGCTGGTGGGAGGTAGGAAAGATGTTTAAACTTCCCTGTGATTCCTAATAAGTCCCTGATAGTAAAAAGAAATATCTGGGAAGTCCTTAGGAAATCAGATAGGAGAAAGTGAGAGGGTGCCTATGTTAGGATTGAGGGAACCACAGCAGTTTCTCCCTATTTTTTCTTTCCAAATAGGAAGTGAGTATATTTTCATTAAAAAATAAATACCCTGCATGGATAAGGCAAATGTTACCAAGGCACAAAAAGTTGCCACCACATAATGAAACGTGTGGGACCACACTCTCCATACGGCACACACACTACAAGCTGCTTCCACATCCGACATTCTGTGATCCAGACATTGTGTTACAAACCATACGCCTATCCCTGTTGTATAGGGGTTCCTTCATAGTCGATTCCTAGAATTATTATCCAAAAAGGCTGCCCTTGTCTGTCCTCCCTACAGTGGTGCAGAATGATAGCATCAGCTAACATCTGTTGAGCACTGAGCTCTGCATCCAGTGCTTCAGGTCTTTGAGCCTAATATCAGTCCACTTGACAACTGAGGAAGCTGAGGCCTTCAGTTGTTTACGGGGTAAACACTGGCCTAAGGTGCTGTAACTGTGTCTGTCATTGAGTCAGGATTCAGACACAAGTTTTGTGATCCCAGAGACCTCTAAACTCTTGTTGTGGAGCACAAGCTGTAGGCACGCAGGGTCAGTAGTTGCAGCTCTCCGGCTCTAGAATGTGGGCTCAGCGGTAGTGGTGCCAGGCTCAGTTGCTGTGCAGCATGTGGGAGCTTCCCGGACCAGGGATCAAACCCGTGTCCCCTGCACTGGGAGTCGGATTCTTAACCACTGCCCAACCAGGGAAGTCAGGTGAAAAATATTTTCTGTATCTTTATGAGGTTGGGTATCTTTTTCTATGCTTACCTGTATTTCTTCCACTAACTTTGCTCATTTTCTCTTAGAATGTTTGCATTTTTTCTTATTTGTATGTTTGTACATATTAAGGATATCCATCCTTTGCCAAATAAAAGTTACAGATATTTTTCCCATTTTTAGATTTTTTTTTAACATCATAAAAATGTTTGTGTAAGTTATATAAAGTATCTTATAGTGTCTTTCTCCATACAAAAGCTTAAAAAGTCATGTATTCAAATCTTCTAGTCTTTTCCTTCATAGGCTTCCTTAAAGGAAGATACTAGAAATATTTTCCTATATTTTCTTCTTCTACTCTTATGACTTTATTTTGTACATTTTGATAGGCCCAAAGATAATAGAAATATTTTCCTATGCTTTCCTGAGTTATGTCTTTGTTTTTAATATGATGTGAGATATACTTCGGTCTGTGGGCTTCCCGGGTGGCTCAGCAGTAAAGAATCTGCCTGCCAATGCAGGAGATGTAGATTCAGTCCCTGGGTGGNACATTTTGATAGGCCCAAAGATAATAGAAATATTTTCCTATGCTTTCCTGAGTTATGTCTTTGTTTTTAATATGATGTGAGATATACTTCGGTCTGTGGGCTTCCCGGGTGGCTCAGCAGTAAAGAATCTGCCTGCCAATGCAGGAGATGTAGATTCAGTCCCTGGGTGGGGAAGATCCTCTGGAGGAGGAAATGGCAACCCATTCCAGTATTCTTGCCTGGGAAATCCCATGGACAGAGGAGCCTGGTGGGCTACAGTCCATGGAGTCTCAATGCACCTTAACGATGAAACCACCACTGCCACCAGCAGACTTTTTAATTGCCCTAACTATACAGAACTTTAAAAATCTCTAGTAAAGCAAACGTTCTTTTCTCTTTTTCAAGATGGGTATTCTTATGCATCTATCCTTCCAGGTGACGTTTAGAATCATTTATTGGGGTCTATTTTTTAAAAAGAACTCCTGACAAATTTTTATAGGAAATGCATCAACTTTGGAGGTTATTCTGGAAAGAAAGGTTATTCTGGAAAGAACTGACAGCTGGGCCATCAGTAGCTGCAATTCTGGTGCCCAGGCCAGCAATGTGAATCACACCATCAGCAGCTCAGCTCTCAGGGGTCGTGGGCAAAGGTCACACACAATGAGAGCACTGTTCTGATGATCTTCCTACTAGATTGTTAGTTCATCTGGCTGTATCACTGATCAAGCACACACCTGTGCTATGTCCATATTAATGGAATAGAACATGCAGTTTTAAAGAAATCATTGAGTTCGGCTTTGGGGTCCTTCGCCTAGAAGACTGGTATCGCTCACGGTCTGCATTTCCTGTCCTTTGCAGGGGCAGGACACCGCCGCTTTCGCTGCCAAGATGAAGAGCGGGTTCTGGCCGGCGTTGCGGATGAACTGGCGAGTGTGGACACCTGTGCAGTTTATTAACATCAACTATATCCCTGTGCAGGTGAGGCCAGCCAGATGCCAGCGTGGAGCCACAGAGGCCTTCAAGCTTCCCTAGAGCCCAGCCTTTTTCCCGAGCCCCTTGGGTCATCCCAGGTTCTGAATTCCTCCCGAGGCTTTTCTCTCTGCTCTGAGTTGTTACCATTACTGGATTTGAGGAGGCAAAGTGACATAGGGGGGCCCAAATTGGGTCCACGCTGTGCCCCTTCATCCCAGGCTGTGCTCAGCTTTCTAGGGTTGGATGCCCACCCCCACCTCCCACCTCCAGGGCTTCGCAGATTGCAGCCAAGGCAGCCTCACTCGCAGGGACGTCAGAGCCAAACCTGACTGAGGCAGGAGCGGGCTCTGAGTAGTAAGGGGCACAGTGTCTGGATGTGAACCAATTCACTGACCTCTGGCCACCAGCCCTAGGCAGGCAGCTGAGGGGCCACCCTCCAGTTGGTTGAAGTCCCTGCTATTGTCCACTGTCTTCACACCCAGTATAGCTCACCTGTGACTGGATCCCAAGACCACTGCCAGATGGATGGGCTCACAGCTGAGATCTATTAGGGCCATGCAAAAGGGATGTACAACTGGACCCTGGGAAGCCATTGCAGGCGCCCCATGCTCCCTGCCCTGAAGGCTACTGGGAGCAAGCAATCATTTATCCACAAAATCAGCCACGGCAGTATTTCTGCCCAGGGTTTTACTTGGGGCTGGCACATGGACACTGCTGCCTGCACCAGAGTTCCAGACCCTAGGGAGGAGAGCAGGCACTCAGCTTCAACCACACTGATTTTGTAGGCACTCTAGGCCCAGGGAGCCATTCTCATTAGTTGGAGAAAGGTGGGAACCCACATTCAAGTTTCCAGCCACCAACTCTCAAATAGGCCTTTCCAGAAATTCCCAGGCCTCAGCCTGCTGTATTACCATTTTTCTGCACACTGTTTAAGTAATCTACCTGAAATTAGTTCATAAAAGCTGGTTTCCACCCTGCTTTAGATAGAGGAAAGAGACCCGGGGCAAGAGCCCCCTTGGGAAAGAGCTACCTTGAAAGGGTGGGAGTGGGGAGAAGGGAGGGCTTGGTAATCACACACCACACACACCAAGAGGAGCAGAAAACCAGAGGCAGTGATCAACAGCAGTAGCTGATGTTGTTGGAAGTTAAAAATCACTAAGTCTCCATTAGCTTAAATGACCTTTCCAAGAGCAATTGCAGTGGCTCGATGGGGCTGAAGCCAGACTGTTGAGGACTGAGTGGGTGAAAAAGTAGAGGATGAACTACAAAGTGTAACTACAAGTTTGTGAAGCATAAGGGGAAAACCATAGTTAGCAGTGGTCCAGGAAAGGAGAAGGTTTGGCAGCTAAAAGAGTGGCCATGTGACAGGCACATGGCGCCCCAGGCTGCCCCAGTGAGAGGGGTGGGGATGGGAGTGGCACATAAACAGAGAGACACTTCTTCCCGTTGAACAGAGGAGAGAGAGGAGGTCACTGTTGACTGGGGACCCCCGGCCACACCTTGTGTTTCCTCTAGGAGGGAGGCGGGTAGGGCAGGGGAGGCTGATAGGTATTTTGAGGGGAATATAGTAGTGGTCAGCTTGGCATTGTGAAAGATAGGAGAAGCTGATTGGAGATGGAGGAGCCAGCAGAGGCTAAAGACCCTTTTGTGCAGGGGCCTGGGGCAGGTGAGAAGCAGGGAGGATTGGGGTTTTTCAGTGGAGTACAACTGAGGAACAGGAAGGGAAGAAAACCAGGGATATGGACCATAGGTTCTAAGACATATAGAGAATGAAATAAAGACATGAGAAAACAGAATGGCTGAGGGTGTGGCGGGGCCTGTGGATGAGGGTAGAGAGGCTGGAAAATAGAATCCTGAGTGGCTTAGGGGAAGTACTGCAAGCTTGGGGTTAGAGAGCTCCCTAAAAGGTGGTTGCAGGTGAGTGCTTAAACAGCAGAGAGTTTATTCAGCACATATATATTGAGCACCTGCTGTATGCCCTGTGGCTGTAGACTCCGGGCTAGAGTGATTAATGAGATAGGCAAGATTGCTACTTTCCTGGAGCTTATGTGCAGGGGAAACTCAGTAATTGACTAAAGGTGGTTTTAGGTGGGAGTACATCTGTCAGATCATTGAAGCAGATAGTGGCAACAGGATGGGTCTGAGTGAACTGGTCATGGAGTTGTCAGGGAAGAGCCGGGTGAAGCTACCCACATGGTCTGGTCCTGGGGTGAGAGGGGTCTACCAGGAGCTGAAGTGATCAGTGAAGGAGTGTTTTCCCTACTGTCCAGTTAACATCATCAGGCAGGGGGACTGTCCTCACCTCTCTCTGCTGGAGCCCAAGCACAGTGCCTCATGCAAAGTAAAGACTCAGTAAATCCAGCAGTGGGTGGATGGGCTGACCAGTGGATGAGCACTGTCCTGGGGGCCTCGTACTTGATGACTGTGCCCAGGGCCTTCCTCTTCTTACCTTACCATCTGTTCTCTCTGGCAGTTCCGAGTGCTTTTTGCAAACTTGGTGGCTCTGTTCTGGTACGCCTACCTGGCCTCTCTGGGGAAGTGAAGATGACCTGGAGAGGATGTCAAACACACTGATGACTGGGGTGGGGTAGAGAACAGGAATAAGCCAGCCGGGCTCTAGATCATGAGATTCAAGATGACTCGAACATGATGGATGGAGAAACAGAAATCTCTTAATGTCAGAATCGTGTTTTAAAAAGGCAATCGCTGTCCTCAGGTGGTGCTGCCCTAGAAACTTAAATATAGCAGAGATGATTTCACCTATCACCTTGGATTGAATTAGGATCACAATAAACTATAATGTAGCATTTTCAGTGGTGATTTTAATTTCTCAGAATAATTGCTGTTGCTTTGATAGAAATGAGTGATCAGAGGACTACTCTTGGAATTTTTTAAATGTTTAAAAATGTGTGATAAAATATATCACAATACAACTGTTTAGCTACTTGGCCCCCATAGGGCAAGGGCCCCTTAGACCAAGACTTTCCCTGACCTTCTGAGAGGCCCTATATACCACCCGTTCCACTGGCTCTACTCTCCTGTTGCTCATTTACATTAGCCCTCCTTCCCTGCTTTTTCATTCTCAGAACATTCCTTCCTGATAGTCTCCCATCCTTATTTCATGGATACAATATCCCTTGGGATCTCAATTGTATATATTTTAAAATTTTCTTCTGTCTTGTGCGCTGTTTTCTGTTTTCACAGGGTTCTTTTTGTTTTTTTTCTATTTGATCTTTGTTGTTGTTGTTCAGTCACTAACTCATGTCCAACTCTGCGACCCCATGAACTGCAACATGCCAGCCTTCCCCGTCCCTACTATCTCCTGCAGTTTGCTCAAATTCATGTCCATCAAGTCGGTGATGCCATCCAACCATCTCATCCACTGTCCCCTCTTCTTTTGCCTTCAGTCTTTCCCAGCATCAGGCTCTTTTTCAATGAGTTGGCTCTCTCCAGTCATTCCAGTGAATATTCAGGGTTGATTTGATCTTTGTTTTACCCTATCAGGATTACCTGAAATGTCTGTAAGTACTTGCATGTGTATCATTGTTAAAAGAGTCAAAGCCACTCAGACATTCTTTGGAAGATTTGTGTACACGGGTTGCACTTGTGACACCGTTCTTGGTGGTGGGCCGGCCAGGCGGGGAACCAGTTTTGTTGGGGCAAGTACCTGTAACTCATCTGGCTCTTCCAGACTCACAGCACTGGATGAGCTTGCTTATTGGCTTCCCTCAGTGAAGGCAATTGATATTCCATCTTCTCAGATCAATAGCAATCTGATTTCCAGCTTTCAAAATTTTGTCAGCTGATCTCTTTGCTTGGTTCCTTCTGTGAATTCAAGTACATCTTTTTGAATTTGTCCTTTTAAAAAAAATTCTTTTTTTTTTGCTATCATTTTTCATAAGTGACCTTCTGGAAGGAGACATAAATATATGGGTTTAAGACACAATGTTTATGCAGAGGTCTGGGTATTTCTGTGGAATACGTTCATTCTTCAAAATCCAGAGTGACTTAAAATGTAAGTCAGATCATATCACTTCCCCATTTAGGTCTGCCAAGATGATCCAGCAGTTCCATTTAGTTGTATACACCCAGGAGAACAGAAAGCAGGGACTTGAAGAGACGTTTGTATGGCATGTTCACAGCAGCATTATTCTCAATAGCTAAAATGGGGAAACAACCCAAATGTCCATTGATGAATATTATTCACCCTTAAAAAGGAAGGACATTCTATTCTGACAGATCACTCGGATGAACCTTGAGGACATTGTTAAGTGACATAATCCAGCTCCAAAGGACAAATACTGTTTGACTATTTCTTTGGGATTCCTGGAGCAGTCGAACTGAGACAGGAAGCAGGATGGTGGATGCCAAGAGCTGAGGGAAGCGGGTGAGGAGTTTAGTGTTTTAACAGGCACAGAATTTTAGTTAGGGACGATAAGAAAGTTCTGGAGATGGATGCTGGTGATACTCGCACAACAAAGAGAACGTGCTTAATATCCCTGAGCTGTACACCTAAAAGCGGTTACGTTGGTAAATTCTGCTACATGTGTATTTTGCCACCGTAAAAACAAAGCAACCAGCAAACCCTGCTGGAGTTTGCTAGTTCATCTGACCAGAACCTCAAATTATCCGAGGGTTCCCCCTTGGCTCTTTGTGCAGATGCAGGTGTAAGTACTCGGGTCGGGCCCCTGCCCAGACGGCTCAACCCCGACGCCGTCTGAGCCCTCGCTCTACGGCAGAAAGGACTCGCACAGCAGGCTTTGGGCAGCGGGTCGACCAAAGGTCTCAGAACCACCGCCTACCACCCGGCTCCGCCTTTATCCCCGGAAGTCACCGCGGCGAACTGGGCGATCGCCGCGGCTCCCGCGCAGCCAGCCGGACGGAAGCGTACGCCCGACGAAGCGTGTCCCTCGCCGCACGCCGTCCACACCCGAGCGCGCCTGCGCGGAGCCCGCGTGGGGTCGACGCGGGACTTGACCGGCATGGCGTTCCGGCAGGCACTACAGCTGGCGGCTTGCGGCCTGGCCGGAGGCTCGGCCGCAGTGCTCTTCTCGGCAGTGGCGGTGGGGAAGCCCCGCGCGGGCGGGGACGCGGAGCCGCGCGTGGTCGAGCCCCCGGCGTGGGCGGGGGCCGCGCGCCCCGGCCCCGGCGTCTGGGACCCCAACTGGGACAGGTGCGGGGCCAGCGGCGGTAGCCCTTCCCGGGCCCTAGCAGTTCCGTCTGGTCGGCGTGGTGGGTCCCATGGAGGGGCGGACGGGGCAGGTCTGCGTGCTGGTTTCTCTTTCGGTTCTGGCCGCGAGGCTGGCTGCGGACATGAGGCATCCCTCGACCCCTTTTCTGAGCGCCAGTTTCCTTGACTGCCCAGGGGGTCGTTTTGAGGAAGGAGTACCGGGATGCCCGGAGTGGTCGTTTTCAGTCCTGAACGGAGAAGTTGGACCTTCATAGGGCTCTCGTCCTTGTTTCTTTCTCTCGACTCATGGATATTCAGGTTGGGTGACGGCATGCTAATCCCATATTTGAGATACTGCCGAGAGGGTCAGGTGGAGGTGAGTTCTGGAAGGGGCCTCTGCGAGGAGGCCGCGCAGGGCCAGGGCCAGCTGACATATTGAGTAGGAGCATGAGTTTCAGGGGTCCCAGGCACCCCGGCCACGCGCTGTCAGCATTTTTATCGAGCACTTGGAAATGGTGGGTTCTGTGATCCGGAAGCAGTTTTTAGCCTTACTTAATGTTAACTTAAATTTAAAAACCAAAGCAGTGCAGATCTTAAAATATTGTATTGAAACGATAGGATTTTTGATATGCTGGAGTGAATAAAGTGAATTACTGAAATTTCCCGTTTCTTCCTACTTTGTAAATATGGCTACTTGGAAATTTTAAATAACATATGTTGCCGGTTTTCTATTTCTATTGGATGGCACTGCTCTGGGTTGTGGGATGGTTTACCCAGTCCTAGCTCTTTCCTACTTAACACTTTGAGTGTGGGGCACAACTAATATTTATTGTTAGCCTCATTGTATAGACAGCTTCAGAGATATTCTTTTTAACCTCTAATTTTTAAAGATAAATTCATTTTAAAATAGTCTTCTAGTTACAGAAAAATTGCAAAGACAATAGAGTTCCTGTTTTGTTAGAGTTCCACACCTAACTTCCTCTGTTGTTAACACCTTACTCTAACATAGGGTATTTGTTAGAATCATTGAACCGGTGTAGGTACAATATTATTAACTGATATCCATACTTTATTGAGATTTTCTCAGTTTTTACTTGTAGTCCATTGTCTCTCCCAGGATCCTAAATGACAGTCAGGCTTTGACAGTTTCTCAGACTTAACTTGTGATGACCATGACAGTTCTCAAGAGTGCTGATCAGGTATTTTGTAGAATGTCCTTCAGTTGGGATTTGTCTGTTTTTCTCATGATTAGGCTGGGGTCATATTCCTTTTTAAACATCAGTACAATCTTCTTAATTTCTTGTGCCTTTCCAAAAAAATGGTCACTTTGAGGTTAAAGGACTTGAGGGAGAGCCAGACATCAGCTTTGTTTGAGGCTGACATGCTATATTTGCTTGCCAAGTCTAGATTTATGAGGGAGTAAGGAGAGTGGTATCCTGCATCTGTGCCTGTGGTACCAGAGGTCTTCTCTGGCTGAGCCCCAGCTCCCCCATGACTGCCAGTGTGGCATCTCAGCCTGGTTATGTTACGGGTGCCCCAGGTTCACATGGCCCAAGCAGAACCCTTGAATTCACCATGACTTCCCTCAAAACTTGTTCTTCTAGCACTGTCTCAGCAGAGTACATTTTTTCCCAGCTCTGCCAGTCTCACAGACATTTAACTTCTACTGACTTCTGGTCTATGAGCTAACAGAGCCTGTCTTCACCAGACATCGTTTCTCAGCATCTTTGCTACTGCTGCGCTCTCCCAGCCACAACCCCCCCATCAGCCCTTTCCCAGCACCCAGCAGGGCCAACCAGGGGGATTCCCGTGATACTGGGAACATTCTTCTCCCTGTCTGGTGTGATGGCCACTGTCCCACTTGCTGCTGAGCTTTGAAAATGTGCTTTGTGTGATTGAGGAAATGGGAGTTTTAATTGTACTTAGTTTTTATGATTTTGAGTGTAAGCAGCCACACAGTCAGTGGCTGCTAAGGGGCAGCACAGTATCCCTGTCAGCGAGGCTGCCAGGTGGGCATGACCCACCTGCCCTCCCACAGTCTCTCCTTCCCCTTCTCTGTGTCACTGGTCCCCTTGCTGTGACTGTCTGTCTCCTCACAAGGACATGAACAGCACACAGGCTTTGCTTATCTGTCTGTCCACCATCCAGCCGCCCAGGGCAGGCCTAGCACCGAGAACAGAGGACGTTGGCTCCTCCCCTATACCTCCCAACACAGGAAGCCCCTGTCAGAAAAACTAGGGGTGACCTGTGAGCAGGGGCACAGAGCGCACCGTCTTGTGTTTCAATGTCAGGAGAGAACCGCTGTCCCTGGTCAACCTGCGGAAGAGGAACCTAGAGCCTGGAGAAGAGGAGCTGACGTCCAGGCTGGACCACTGCAAGGCCAAGGCCACACGGCACATCTTCCTCATCAGGCACTCGCAGTACCATGTGGATGCCTCCCTGGAGAAGGACCGCACGCTGACGCCCCTGGGTATGTGGCTGGGCTGTCTGCTGACCCGCTCGGCAGGCCTCCCTGGGCCTGTGTCAGGTGTTCTTGGCCCAGATGTGAACTTTGTCATTAATAGTAATAATCAGCTTAATCTGACTCAAGACAGACTTTGAAAATGTCCTCAACCTTTTTATTAATAAGTTTTTAAAAATTTATTCATTTTTGGCTGTGCTGGGTCTTTGTTGCTGTGAAGGCTTTTCTCTAGTTGTGAGCGGGGGCTATTCTTCATTACGTTGCATAGGCTTCTCATTGTAGTGGTTTCTCTTGTTGAAGAGCGTGGGCTCAGTAGTTGTGGTGCACAGGCTTAGTTGCTTTGCAGCATGTGGGATCTTCGTGGACTAGGGATCAAACCCATGTTCCCTGCATTGGCAGGTGGATTCTTATCCACTGTGCCACCAGGGAAGTCCTTGTGGCCGTTGTTTTTGATGCTTTTTCTGTATGGGGCTGGAGGTGGCTGGTCTGTCTCACTGACTTTACCAGTTGAAAGCCTGACCTCTTCCTTAGGCCTGAGACCTGGGAGGGGCTGCCCGTCTTGTCCCCCAGCCCTAATGGTGCTTGGTAAGGACTGAAGTATTTGTGAAGTAGAAACAAGCAGGGACTCCCACCACCTGTAATTCTCTAGTGTATTCCACCTTCAAGGTCGTGAGCAGGCTGAACTAACTGGTCTCCGACTTGCAAGCTTGGGGTTGAAGTTTAATAAAATCGTCCATTCCTCCATGACCCGTGCAGTAGAAACCACTGACATCATCAGCAAACACCTGCCAGGTGAGTGCCAGGCACCCTAGGTGCCCAGCAGCAGGGAGGGAGGGGCAGCTGCTTCTAAAGGGGTTGAGTCGTGTGCTTCTCTGCAGGCGTCTGCAAGGTCAGCACAGACCTGCTGAGGGAAGGCGCCCCCATCGAGCCTGACCCCCCCGTGTCTCACTGGAAGCCGGAGGCTGTGGTAAAAAAACTCCCCCGGGGGCAGCCTCCTGTGGGGAGCAGCCTCCACTCTGCCCTTGGGCTCCTGGTGGCAGTGGGGCCCACGCTGCCTCCATACGCACGATTCCTTCTTCTGCCCCCAGCAGTATTATGAAGATGGAGCGCGGATCGAGGCTGCCTTCCGGAACTACATCCACCGGGCGGACGCCAAGCAGCAGGAGGACAGCTATGAGATCTTCATCTGCCACGCCAATGTCATTCGCTATATCGTGTGCCGGTGAGGGGTCCTGCCTGATGCCCTTGGCCCTGCTTCCCCTTCTGCCAGCCTATGCCCACAGCGTGTCTCCTTCAGGTCCAGCTGGTGGTCTAGTAGAATGGCTTTCAGTCCAGGTTTCTCATGACTGTGTGTTTTGAGTGGGAACAGACCAGACCAAATGCCCTCCGTTGGCAGTCTTTCCCGGGCAATGTTGTGGTTGCTTGGTTCAGGCGCTAGGCGCCGGCTGCTCACACTGCAAAGTCACGTTTTATATGCCAATACCCCATTTCCCTGACATGTAGTGACTGATTTAGCACCTGTCGCTGGATCATGGTGCCGTGGTTACTCGACGTTTGCCTCATAGTTTCNCTTGGTTCAGGCGCTAGGCGCCGGCTGCTCACACTGCAAAGTCACGTTTTATATGCCAATACCCCATTTCCCTGACATGTAGTGACTGATTTAGCACCTGTCGCTGGATCATGGTGCCGTGGTTACTCGACGTTTGCCTCATAGTTTCGTATTTCCCTTACCTTATTAACTGGAAATTTTTTGCAATTATGGGCTCATGGACCTGTTTGTGCAGGATTATAACCTGTGAACATATTAGTCACTTCCCTGCTCCAGCTGATCCAGGATACGAAGTCGGGAGCTTCTCCAGGGGCTCCTGTGTCATTGGAGCCAGCCAACCACTTCCCTATGTCCTGGCCCCACCAAGTTCCAGGCCTTCACAGTGATGCCTGCCCTGAGCCACATCCATGAGTCACAGAGGGCCTGGACCTGGAAAGGCCAGCAGGGTGCTCATGTATTTGACCAAATCCCAGGTAGAGCAAGATGTGAGGAACTGTAACCCTGCCTCCCCCGGATCCATTAGAAGCTATTTGGTAGGTGCTTCAGAGAGCTGAGGGGATCCTCCTCCTCACATGGGCCCATTTGTCCAGACATCCCACACGGCTCCAGGCGAGAAGCACCATGCTAGAACAGGTTCCAGGCGAGGTCAAGTGCTGCTGGGAGGAAGGGCTGGGCTGCAGGCTTATGGGCTGGACTGCAGGCTTGTAGCCTGAACCTGTGTGCTGCTTTTAACACACAGAAGCCAGCTGCCTGAGCTTTTACTTCTGGGCTGTGTAAAACATACATCCTTCCATATCCCAGGACAGCACTGACCCAGCATCACTGGGAGGCAAGCCCAGTGCTGAAAACGGGCCAGAGATGACTGGGCTTGGAGCAGTGGTACCTGTGCTAAAGACAGGGCTGCCGGGAGCCAGGGCCTGTGCCCCAGGAAATGGGAGGGTAACTTGCCCCCTAACTTAGGACAGTTTTTTAAAGTGGTGAGTGTGACGTTGAGACTTTAAAAAGCAGTGTGTAGGTAGTTACTGCTTCAAGTCGGCAAAACTCTTGACAGAGTAGTGGTGAGACAAGCCACAGGGCTGCCGCTTGTCAACCCCAAAGTTCTAGGGCAGGAAGAGTGTCTGGTGACATGGACAGAGGCTGTAGTCATGCTGGGCTCTTCAGCAAATACTAACTGTGCCTCAAAAGCACTTTTAAGAGCATGAAAACGCTCCAAGGGTTGTGGTTGCCCCTGCTGCACCATCTGGCTGCCCTCTGCCCCCTTCTGGTTACACTGGGAAAGCAGATTAAGTTGCATGCATTTGTTAACCAGTGTGCTTGTGCCTCACCTGCAGGCCTCAAGCACAGTTGAGTCCCATCCCAGAGGGACTGGACTCTCCCCTACCCCTTGTTGGACTGTTAGGTTGACATTTGCCTGGCAGCTCCTTCCTCTGAGAAACCCCATCTGAAAACAGGAGGGACTTACAGATGCTGGATCCGGCCCCTAGAAGTTTGACTAGGGGCTTCTCATCTGGGGTGGGGGACCCTCAGCTTTGTCGAGACCTGGCCCACCTGGCCTGTTTCTAGCACNCCTGGCAGCTCCTTCCTCTGAGAAACCCCATCTGAAAACAGGAGGGACTTACAGATGCTGGATCCGGCCCCTAGAAGTTTGACTAGGGGCTTCTCATCTGGGGTGGGGGACCCTCAGCTTTGTCGAGACCTGGCCCACCTGGCCTGTTTCTAGCACATTCTCTCTTCTCCTCAGGGCACTGCAGTTCCCTCCAGAAGGCTGGCTCCGCCTTTCCCTCAACAACGGCAGCATTACCCACCTGGTGGTCCGGCCCGATGGCCGAGTGGCTCTCAGGGCCCTTGGGGACACAGGGTTCATGCCTCCTGACAAGATCTCACGTTCCTGAGGGCCGCTTTGAGGCCCCACGTCCTCCTCAGCCTCTCGCCGGCCTGGTGTGGGTGCCGCCAAGACCACAGGTTCCCCCGTGTCCCCCCAACAGGCTGCGTAGCGGGGATGGCCACCTCTAGGCAGCAGGAAGGCAAAAGGATCTACAACACAGAGTTCTTAACTCACGGTCCAGGAAGGAAAAGGGAAGCACTCAGATCAGACCAGCTTCCTCTCTTTTGCAGGGTGTCTGCCTCCCTCTCATCCAGGATGAGCCTGAGCGGTCCAAGCAGGCCTGTTTGAGGGACTGGATGAGGGCCCCCCAGATGCCGTGACTGTGGGGACCAGGCAGACACGGCAGCAGGGTGTCTGCCAGCAGAGCCCGTCAGGCAGGAGGAAGAGGAGGAGGGCGCAGCGCTTCTTCCGTTTGTAACTTATTCTGCTTCGTACATTCGTTTCCTAAAACTCTTGTCACTTACATAAAGATTTTCCTCATCTGGTTCTTGCTTTGAAAACCAGTTTCTCACTCCAAAGTCACACCTCCCTGACGCTGTGGGATCTGAACTTTTGTGTCGTGATGCCTTTCTGGACACAGGAGGAGCACCTTGGCCGGTGAGGGAGGTGACTCGAGCTGCTGGCCTTGCCAGAGAGGCAGTGATGAATGCCCTAGGAGTGGCCCGTTTCAGTAAAACGTCCAACTGAGAGTTCAGTCCTTGTTTGCCTCTGGCTGTTAATCTTTCATGCTTATGGATTAAAATATTTAGTGTGTCCACCCCAAATTTCTGTTATTTTAGGAGAAAGTACAGTTTTTATTAAGTGGTTATGAACATTTTCTGTAATCAGTGCAACTAATTGGAGTATTTGATGTTTCTGTCGATTTTGGAAATAACTATAAAATAAAATTTTATTTTACTGGTTTTTCAAAGTACTAATTGTGAATGTTTTAAAACAAGAGGCCTGTGCATGACAAATAGCAGCCCCAACTAGCAGAAAAAGTCTCAGCAGAAAGCCCTTTTCCCCAGTATCTTGTGTACCCTGGGGTGAAGTTTTGCAGGGCATCTACCCAAGAGGGGCCTCAGTGAGAGGCCCTGACCCAGGACAGTGAGTTTAAGTGGTTTTCTAAAAGCAACAACCATGCACCATTCTGTAGAAATAGTTTTGACAAGTTTGCCAGGGGCTGTGCCAAGGTCTAAGACCAGAAAAGTGAAAGGCAGCGCCAGGTGTCTGGCCTTGGGTGCTGTGAGATCCCATAGTCGAGCCCTGGGCACCTGGACCCTCAGCACCTACAGGTCCTCCCTGTTTCCTTGGGTTTGTGTGGTCATATTGCTGTCCTGTCTGCAGACTTGTCTTTTCAGTGGCATGTCCATCCTTTGCACTTGACCACTAAAGAGCAGGGCAACATTTCAGAAACAGAAAGTGATCCCAGGAGGACAAGGGTGTCTGGATGGGGTCAGTTACAAGGGCCCAGGAAGCCATCCTGAGGTGGGACATATGACTGAGAACTTACGAAACGTCAAGAAAGACATCCTAAATGTGACTAACATAAAAACCCAACCCGAGAGCCTGTGCATCAGGAGGGATCCTGAACTGACAGCGGGAATGAAGGTGGTTCCTACTGGCTACATTGCTGTTTGTTCCAAAGTATCTCGGGACAGTTGAGGAAGGAACCTGAGGGCATGTGTGACCCAGAGCTGCCTACGGGTCTCCACATGGAATGAGAAATACATGCCTCTGACTGCCTGAGCACATCTGGCTTGGGGATGGAATGGCGATGTGCCCAGTGTCTGGCAACTGTGCCCGACAAGACAGTCACCCTACAACCATCCTCTCTGAACTGTGAACGCTTCTGGAAATATCCAAAAACTACTCCAGAAGATCTGGTTGCACGTGTGGTGCCTGCTTTCCCCTAAGAGCAGGGGACCCTCTGGAGCCCCCTGCACTGTACCCCACAGCACAGCCACCACCCACCATGATGGGGTTCCCATCACCTCTTTCCAACCAAAGACATTATATACTGATTGTCAACATCACAGAAAAAGGCTTCCTGTTTCATACGACACTTAGGAAATATTTGCTAGTTTAACTGATGCCAAGCAAGGCTTTTCACAACTGTGTTAGGAATGAAAGGACCCCAGACAGCAAATAAACCACTCTCAGATTGATGTTCTGTTTAACCCAAACACTGCTTAAAAGTTTGCTAAAAAGGGCACTTTTCCTGGGCACAGTTGAGAGAGGTCTTTCTGAAAGCTTAGAATGATTACCACATGGTTTTAAAAATAATTTATTCCATTAAGTAGTTTTAAAAAGATGTAAAATCACCACGGGACACATAATAATGCATTTAGTGGAACCAGGGCCAATTTATATAAACAAATGGAGAAATAATCAAAGGTCTAAACTTGAGAAAACAGGAACAGCAGTCTGCAAAGTTAGGGCACATCCCTACTTTAATTTCCATTTGAATACTTATAACAATATACAGGATAGCATGGTCAAATTTTAGAGAAAACAGATCATCACTATGACTACATCTGTGCTCTGATTTCTTTTGAGACTAGAGATGTCTTTTAAACACACCATTTGGTTTGTAGAACAGAATGTATTTTTCTCTTATGTCTAAGTTGTCTGCTACACAAGTGAGAACACCCTGTGTAACAACCTTTTGAATTTTAAAACCTTAATCTCAGGTCCCATATTCCTGACCTATCTCTTGTTATTGTGTGAAAGAAGCTCTTTCTTTTTTTTCAATTCAGAATCTTTACAAATAAAAAAGACTCACTTATGTCTACCTCTCATCACTGTATAGTCTCAAAGAGTTAAGTTCAGAAGAATCAAAAGTGATTTACAAAAGGCACTGGACAGCAGACGCATTGGTAGTTTTCACTTTTGATCAAACACTGACAATGCCCCCAGAACCCTGCTGTGAGTGGTCAGTGGTAACACGGGAGAAACAGCCCTCAGCTCAGCTGCAATGTCCTAGCCCTCCGGGATGCAGCGCTGTGTGTGTGCAAACCCTCCAGCAGGTATGGCCCAGGGGGAGGGAAGACAAACCACACTGCAAGGACAGAACTGGGATCAGATATTTCCTCCAAAGCAAACCTTTGTCGCTACTAAAACGTGATGCTCTTTTATAAAGCAAGTCCAACTGAAATGCATTCCAAAATACGTGGTACACCTCAAAACCAGGGAACAACATTCAGGTTACTTTATTACACTGCACTAGCAGCTACATAAGGTGCACTGTGAAAGGCCAAGTGCTGGTGAGAAAGGAAACCCTCCAAGGACCGCTGGTGAGTGAGTCCTGTGTGAGACTATTCACATGACTCCCAGCGGCTACCATTTTTCCTCTAGAAAAAAGCTAGTTTCACCTTCTGGTCACTCACTTAAATGTCTTCAGTGACTCCCAACTGTAAGTGTCGCTGCAATTGTCTGACACATGCAAGGCTCCTTTACTCCTGGATGCCCACCTTGTCAGTGTCTAATCAATGGTTGACCGGCAAAGCAGAGAGCATTTTCTGTCATGAACTAGAAAGTCAAAGACCGTCCCCAGAAAAGGCAGAGGCACAAACTTCACCTGTGTTTCAGGAAAAGAGCAGAAGGGAGTGCAGCACTGTTGAGGGAGGAGGAGGTAC
The DNA here is from genome assembly GCA_006410615.1 of Neotragus moschatus. Taxonomy (NCBI): domain Eukaryota; kingdom Metazoa; phylum Chordata; class Mammalia; order Artiodactyla; family Bovidae; genus Neotragus; species Neotragus moschatus. Next base: position 1,289,026 of record SJYA01002351.1, read on the forward strand.
CCCGGCCTCTCTGGCGCCCTTTTCCATTACGTGTGCACCTGGGGTGGCTAACAGAGCCTGTTTGTAACCACACTGAGGGTTTTCTGAAAATCTGCAGGAGTTTGTGTTCACCTTCTCTCCAAGTAACAGAAAGCTAAATTTTGTACAGAATATTTGCAATTTCTAAAATTATTTTACTCTCTAAATAAGGACTGATAAATTAATCAGAATATTATTTTGGCATGTGAAATTTCAGCAGTAAACACAGTACTTTTCTTAAAAAACAAACAAAACAACGAAGAACAAACCAAGAACCCTAGCAGTGTGCATGGGCCCTACAAGGTGGCAAGCTGGGCCAGGCGCGCCATCCGGCGGAGGTGGCCCCCGTTGGCGGGGCTGTAGCGCCCAGGGCTGCCCAGGCCGGAGGCATGAGGTGTGGAGCCAGGCTTCCCAGGGCTGCCGCCTGCAGGGCTGCTTCTCCCAGGGCTGCTGCTAGGAGGGCAACTGACATCCAGAAGCTGAGACTTCAACTTCCCTTTCAGTGAGGGGCTGGACCAGCTGAGGAAACCAAGAATGAGCAGTCAGCATGGATGGCTGGATGGGATGGGGCAAGTGGAGGTCACAGACAGGATCTGGGCCCCTGTCCCCGAGAGAACACGGGCAGAGGTGCTGCAAACCTGGGAGCTGTGGGCCCTGAAGACTGAAACCTCATTACCATTCCCCACACGAGTGGCATGTGACCCTGAGCAGGAATCTGGGCTACTTCCGTCCTGTAGCCACTTGTCAGCAGCACCCTTCCGCTTTGTCACCCCTGGCCACACATCAGGGGACTTCCCACCAGCTTGGCTAACGGATCTGTGTGAACTTCCCTACGAATCTGGCGACTCTGACCCCAGGGCCTGTGGGTACCTCTGTCTGTCTGAAGGCGAGTAACAAAGGACAGCGCTCCTCCACCTGTGTACGGCTGGGTACTGACGAGGGTCCACGTCCGTGCACTCTAGGGCTGCCAGAACATCCCGATCCAGTTTTGACGGCTCTTCTCTAGAAGGCACGAGAAGCAGAAAACTCTGTGATTACACCCAGAAATTCAGCACCACTGCGTCCATTGCCACCACCACAAGCACTAGCTGCAGGCTGCAATCCAGGGTGGGGGTGAGGGTGAGGGTGAGGGTGAGGGTGGGACCAGCAGAGGGAACATACTGCCCACAGGGAGGAGACCTTGGCACCAGCCCTGCTGGCAAGACGTGCTCTGTGTATAACCACCTCCAAGAAGACAGAGCAGAAGGGGGAACAGGCCATCAGCTGGACAACTGAGACTGACCCCAAGATGGCCTTTCTTCCTAAAACTCATAGGACAGCTCAGTCACGGTGGGAGGTACAGTGGATGCAAGGAGGAGCTAGGAAGGAAAATGCTGTCTCCCACTGGCTTGGAGGACCAATGAGGATGGATAGAAAGCCACCAACTCATAAGACAGATGGAACAAGTGCCTGTCAGGCTGGCCGGGGTGGAGGGAAGTGTCCAAGAATCATAATGGCGCCTGTGCCCACCACCCCCCAACACACATGCATGCTCCCCGATTCATACCCAAAAAGGAAGAGNGCTTGGAGGACCAATGAGGATGGATAGAAAGCCACCAACTCATAAGACAGATGGAACAAGTGCCTGTCAGGCTGGCCGGGGTGGAGGGAAGTGTCCAAGAATCATAATGGCGCCTGTGCCCACCACCCCCCAACACACATGCATGCTCCCCGATTCATACCCAAAAAGGAAGAGCCTCTGGACAGGCTCCTTTGAGACGGGAACCTCCGAGGGCTCTGAGCCATTGCCATAGCGGGGCTCGTGCACGGAATTGTCTGGATTCAGGCACATGTTAGCAATTCCAGCAGACATCTCATTTTCTGTCCTTCCCTGGTTATTTCCAAGTCTATCAGCAGCAAGAGGTTCTAACACGTCACTTCCTCCTGCATTCATTCTTGACGTCAGGATCTTCTTATCTCTAGTTTTCACTCTTTGATTTGGTGTCTTAGAAAAGCTACTTTCTAGATTCTGCAAATTCAATTTATCAAACTCAACAGTCAAGCCGGAGACGGGTGACAGGAGGTCTTCCTCCCCACTCTGGGCCTTGGGCCTCTTCCCACTCAGGGTCTTGCCATCCCTCAGGGGGCTGCAAAACCCATTTCTGCTGCTGTGGGGACTAGTCGGGGCTGAGGCTTCAATAAGTTCTGTCTGCTCCAAGGGGAGGATGTCACACCCCAAGTCTCTAAAAGCAGCTGCCCTGGGCGGGGTGTTGTTTCGAGCTGTGTTTTGCCGGTTTTTTATCTCTTCCAAGCTCATGTCATCATCTTCATCTAGAAACGCCCTCACAGAGATGGAATTGCTGCACTTCCTCTGACGGCCTGTGAGGGAGGGAAACCAGCTCTCAGAGGTGCTGAGATAAGGGGACTTCGGGATGTCACCGCGCATAGCACAAACCCTGTGACAAATCACTCCATATTCAAAGCCTCCTACTTGTTTAAGACAGAAAACCTTGGAAAAAGTCAAGCAGGATCCTGCAGACAGAATTACAGGCTCCAGGCCCAACTGTCCCCCTTCACGGGCAGGAAAATGAGAAGACACAGCTTCCCACAGACCTGGCCACAGGACGGCTGCCAGTCTCAGCAGCCTTGGACGCACTGCGTGTCCTTACCTAGGGCTGAGGTGTCCTCTTGGAGACACGCTGCATTTTCTCCCATGTCTTGTAGGTGCTTTTTGCCTACTTCCTGCTGAGTAAGGTATTCTTCTAGCTTTTGCAGGCCTGCCTGGGAAGACAGATCAACAAAACAGCCCAGAAAGTCCCAGTATTCGACCCAGGGATACCCCAGTTCATGAGCCAGCTCCCTGTAAGAATAAAGCAAATTAACCAGTTTTGAGAGCAGAAGAAAAACTCACAGAACTGACTACAGAGAAAAGAGCCACTTTATGCTGGAAATACCCAAACTGCACCTACAACCTTGGTTTCATTTTATCCTAAATTTGGGGCTGAAAGAGTATGCTTAACTTCCTGAAGCAGCGCCCCCCTCACAGGGTAAGACGGTGCTACGGAATGAGTCAAGGTCACAGGTGAGAAAGGTACCACTTACAAACAAACCATTCCATTCACATCAACACTTACAAGAGATAAAAAGGGCAAACTGTAAAACTCCACTAACAAAGAATATTTTGGTTTTCATAAAACAACAGTACAAAGTTGAAGACAATTCTGGTTTGGGCCATACATAAATGTTTAGAGGTCCTTTTCAAGTTGTGAACTTAAAGCTGGGCACATATTTTAAGAAAAAGTTTCCCTGTGTGGCTCCTTTCTCCACACAGCCTCACACTCCTTGGACACCCCACCTGACTGCCACGAGGGACTGTTTTCATGGAGCCTTGCTGCACAGGCTGCAGCGTACACCTCTGCAAATTAGACCTTAGTAAAAAGGCTTTAAAGTCTACCAGCAAACAATTCTGGGAATTACTGTTTTGAAAGTCCCAATCAGCACACTAGCACACAGCACACAAGACACCACCACTCGGCTCTTTGTCACTTCGTGCTCTTTAAGTACCTTCCCACTCTCTCAATGCCTCTTTCTGGATCAGATTTCCTGACACTGTGGAAGAAGCCTGCTTTCTCTCGAGGCGGGGTTTTCCAGCGCCGGCGAAAATCTTCTGCCTATAACAGAAAGTGTGTTGAGATGTGCTATGCACCCACGTTGCCAGGCAGTGCCCCTGCCCAACCCCAAACACAGTGCAGGCAATGTGCCCTCCTACCCTGGAGCTAAGGAACTTCAGCTGTATCAGGAGGCCAGGAGGGACCCTGGCAAGGTCTGGGCTGGGCTGAGGGTCAGAACTGAACCAGGAGGCTTTGAGGGAGACGCTGCAGACCTGCTGCCCAATAAGTGCTTTTTATGTTTCATGCAGCTAAATCTATTCCTAACATTTTATAGTTTAAGGTAACTAAATACAGCTGTCTTTTACCAAGAGGAAAGCGTGCATACAGGTCAGTATATGAAGTACCTCCATCTGGAAGGTGAACTTCAGAGTCTGCAAGGGAAGTTTCCTAGTGACAGCACAAATCCAAGGATAATGGAATGGGCATATGCTGTGCAAGGTCCATGGGCACAGATAATGCCAGCATGGGGAGAGTAAGCCCGGGTAAACCTCATTTCTTGGGAGCACCGCTTGTCACATACCTGCTCTGGCTAACAATAATAAAGTCAAGACACTCTTCTTCCTCAGGAAAGTTCTGAAGCCTCACTGACAACTCACTGGAGTTTCATGAGACCTGGTCTCCAGGACCAAGCACAAAGCAAAAGGCTGGAAAAACCCAGCACTCCTGGTGGGTACAGCCAGGAGTTGTTCCAAAACCTTCCACAGATGCTCACCTTGGATGGACTCAGGGGCCCTGCGAAGGCTCGAAGGGTTAGAACAGGGTCTTTGCAGAAGCCTCCAGTGTGGCCAATGTGAGAGACCTCGCTTGTTTGGTCTGAAGACCACAGCTCCCCGATCACAGGAGAAGACATGTCCTCTGCCCTCAGGAGAGGCACATAGTAGTGACCTGGGAGGAGAAAACACATGGGGCTAGGTGATATGTGTGAACAGCCTGCACCACAGTGGCCGTTGCTGCTGCTGCTGCTAAGTGGCTTCACTCGTGTCTGACTCTGTGTGACCCCAAAGATGGCAGCCCACCAGGCTCTGACGTCCCTGGGATTCTCCAGGCAAGAACACTGGAGTGGGTTACCATTTCCTTTTCCAGTGCGTGGAAGTGAAGTCACTCAGTTGTGTCTGACTCTTCACAACCCCATGGACTGCAGCCTACCAGGCTCCTCTGTCCATGGGATCTTCCAGGCAAGAGTACTGGAGTGGGGTGCTATTGCCTCCTCCAACAGTGGCTGTTAGGCCCTGGGAATCAGCCTGAGGATCAGCTGGGTTATTACCCCACAGGCTCTGCAGGCCAGTCAAAGATGTTAACAGTAAAAAGGCTGAGAAAGCTCTGGAGCCAGAGCAACTGAAGAGAGGTCAGTCTGCACCAGACTCCTGCACCTAACGAGCCCCATGCTCTTCCTCTGCAGAAAAATGAGGAGGAGAAGAAAAAAGGAAAGGGGAGCAGCAAACACATGCTCGTTCCCAGGTTCGTAGGAGGACTGAGAGGGACCTGTGAACCACAGCAGCTGAAGACGAGCTGGAGAAACCTTACAAAGAAGATGCATGTCACCCTCCATCCTCTCCCAACTCCTATTCTGTTTCCTATGTTACAATTTTGTTATCACTGAACACATGTATCCAAACAGACCTGGAATCACACACTTTGGTATGGAACCTGGAAAGGACAAAGGCTGTGAAGCCACAGGGACAATGTGGCAGGAAAGCACCAAGGACACCATGCAAGCGATGGTGGTGGCTGCCGGGGACCCATAAGACTGCACACCAAGAGGCACCAAGCCTTGAACTAAAGAAACCACCGGGGATCTGGCAGGAATGGAAACCAGAGGGAAGATAAAGACGAACACACAGGGGAGGCAAAGAGTTTTCAGTATCTGCAACAAGGCCACTGAGCAAGCTGCTGCCAACTGCTCAAACTCCCTGGAAACAAACACAGAGGAGAAAGGGGGTAGGAAGCAGGGCTATCCACCACCAGATGCCCTGGAGCCCGCAGGCTGGCTGGGACACAGCCTGGGCGCTCTGGGCTAGAGGCTGGAGGCCCTGGGAAACCGAGCAGGAAGGACTGGCCCATGGACTATGGTCTGAGAAGCCCTTGGCCTGGAGAGTAGTGATCCAGGGCTGGGAGGTCGCAGAAGCGGAGATAGGTACAGCCTGGGCAGAGGGCGGTGGAGGACAGGGAGCCACAACCACTGACATAGGGACTCCAGGCAGGCCTCTCCTGCCTTTTAGTTGCCCTGTAGGCTGTGGCCAAAGAAGAGGCACCAGAGGCACCTGTTGCCCAAGATGCTGCAGAGGTCAAGGGGTGAGGCCACAAGCAACAGTCAAGTGACAGACAACTTGGTCTACCAGAAAAGGGAGCTGGAACCCAGGGTAATTCTGAGGGGGTCCCAATAGCCCCCTGGCTTCACTCTCACACACAAGGCGGCCTAGATGCTGCCAGGACCTTCATGGAGGGCCTCCTCACTCTGGGCGCCCACTCCCCACCTTACCCTTTAAGTAGTCTCGAATCCGCTCCTTCAGTTCCACAGATTTGTTTTTGCTTCTTTCACAAATAACCTATTCAAAAAAAAAAAAAGTGAACATTCTAAATCAAATTTATCACATTTTATCATGAAAATGATTTTGCAGAAGCAAGTATTAAAGTCAACACAACAAGGATAGATAGATCCTAACACTGAGTATTTCATAAAGCCCACAATAAAAAAATGTATGTTTAACAGTGCAATCTTCCTTCTTCAATGTTTTGTAAAAGCTCCAAGGGGCCAGGACAAGGAGAACAAACTCTGAGATTACAGGTAAATTTTACCTTCTTTCTTCATGCTGTCTACATTTACTAATTTTCTGCAAGGAAAGGAAACCTTAAGGTGAACCATCAAGTCAGAGCAGACATGTCCACACCTCAGGGCTATACTCTTCACTGCCTGGGAGCCTGTCTTCTACGGTTTGGCTGGACCGAAATACAACTTCTATTGAACAGGAACACAGATGTTTCATTTTTGCAACTACAGGAATCAATGTTCTCAGACATTAGAGAATACAGAGAATTATGAACATTTTAGCTATGAACAATAAAAAACCAATAACCTTAAAATAAAAGGAAGGAACCACAAAATTACCATCGCCTGCCAGCCTGTGAGAAAAACAAACTAGCACTGCACAGTGAACCCTTCAAGTAGTGCAACATTTTCTTTTAAACTCTGTAACTGCTTGTGAGAGATGTCCAGTGCTTTAAAGACGTGTCACCACCTACTGTATGGCACGTGGAACTTTGCTCATATTATGTGGCAGCCTAGATGGGAGGTGAGTTTGGAAAATGGATACATATATATGTATGGCTGAGTCCCTCAGCCAGTTTACCTGAAACTGTCAAGGCTATCAGCATGATACAAAATAAAAAGTGAAACAAAAATATGTCACCATCTTATATTGAGAAAACACACACACATGCACACAGAAAGTTGGGTCAGATTTATCCAAAATAATGGTAATTTCTGAGTTGAAGAATTGGCTGGTAAATTTTATTCTTTTTATGTGCATTCTAAACTTGCTACAGAAGTGGGTGCAACTTACATAATCACAGCAAATGAAAAGGAGGTGCCACTGCCAGAACAGGATCTTACAAATTCTATTTCCACAGGGTTGGTGGGTCCAAGCCAGCCAACAGCTCCCATGCATGTTACAAATTAACTCATCTTCCAGTTCTTTCAGGTCCACTTTCCTCTCCACCTCACTGCACAGAGGCACTGCTGCCTTCTCTAAAGTACCTTTTGCTCAACTGCTGACATACATTCTGACAAGACCTGTTCCTAAGGTTTGTATGGGCCAGGTGAGAATACAGAAGAGGGGTGCAGGACAGCTCCTGGTGCACACCAAGCTGAACACACGAGCAGCAGCATCTTCATCATCACATCATCACCACCATCATCACCATCTCCATTATCCCTCACCAGTCACCATCATCCTCACCATCGTCTCACACTGCCACCACCACCGCCATCACCACCATCACAACTGACTCCATCCTCACCATCTCCATCATCCATGACCACCACCATCAGCAGCACAAGCACCACCTCCCACGTTCTCTCTGACCCTGGTGAGCTGAAGGATGCAGAAGGAACTTGTCAAAACACAGTGAGCCACAGAGGACAGCCTGACCACCCAGTTCAGGAAAATAAAATCTGCAAACTAGGGCAGTTCACTCCCTCTTGGCTCTAAAGAGGCATCTTCCTCAGAGTACATTTTACTTGACAATAAAGCTTCTGTTGCCATAAGGCAAACACATGCACACAGTTACTTGTGTCTTCACAGTAGCTGTGGTTGCAGACCTTGTAATTTTATATATTTTCATTTCTAAAACTATGTAATAAGATTATAATAGGTACTTACATCTTCAGGTGTTTTATCATATTTATTCCTTGGGTTTTTTACAATCAAAGGGTGTGAAGAAAGCACATTGACCACATCTACGTTTCCAAACTTACAAGCAAAATGCAATGGTGTGTCGTAGCCCTGGGAGAAACACAAAAGAAGAATACTTATATACACTTTTTTGGTTCATAAAGTTGCTTCAAGTTACTAAAAATAAGTATTAAGTAAAACAAACAAAAGCCCTTAAAAATAAAAGACTATATAAAGCAGTGTCTTTACAGCTGAAAAGTAACTGGCACACTAGCATACACCCACTTTATGCCAGGGCATTAGCCCAGCATAACGCTCCGTTCCCGTGTGTCCAGTGGCTAGGGGGAGCTTACAAGTGTAATACCTGGTCAGCAAACAGCAGCTTTAACAATTCAGGGCCAAGTACAGTGTCTCAAAATCAATGCTCATAAGGTAAAACAAATAGATAAAAACAAGATCTAGAATTGAGCCAAGCCTATGATTTGGTCTGTACTCAGAACTCTCTCCAATGGCTAGTACTGCAATAAATGAAACTCCCCACTTCTGACTCCACAAGGTTTTCCAGTTCAATCCCTCCCCAGTCTCCCCACAGACCAGCAGGCCCCTGAGCTGTGGAGCCATCGCCCCCAGCATGTTCACTTGGATGGCCGCAGACTAGGAGGCAGTTCGGCCAAAACAGAATCTGCTTAGGTCCACATGCAACCACCACACGTTCCACCCTCGGGTTCCTCCCTCTACATGCCATGTTGCATGCTGAGAGCTTCTCTTCCAGCTATCTAGAGTCCCAAGGGCCCCGCTGCCCACACCCACACTCCCAGCTCCAGTCCCCCTTCTCCAAGGTAAGCCCAGGCCCCAGTGCAAGCAAATACCCTCAGGGCAGCTCCATCCCCGTTCTGCACCTTCTAAGGTCATCACACTGTCTCCAGGAGCTGCTGACATTGCCCCTGGCTTTCCCACACAGTAAACAGCCACGAGGCTCTGCCACACACACCCAGCCCACCCACCGCAGCTGAAGACACATAGAAGGATCAGAGCTGGGCTCCAGTAAAGCTATACTGACTAAAAGGGACAGGCTGCCCCTTGCCAGCCCTGGCTTGACTGCCTTCTCTCATCAGGCCCTTCCCAGTCCACCTGAGCCGCCTCCAGCCCTGAGGGCAAGGCTGCAGCATCACCACAGCTCCCAGCCAGGCCCAGGGGGCTGGGGCCGCTGCACACCAAGGCCAGCTGTGTCCACTCAGTGTTCAAGATACCAAAGTGGGAAGTGCCCTCCACAGTCCCCTTCCTTCTGGCTACCCCTCTTCCTCAAGTACATAACATCCTTCTCTAACGTGCTCCGAGCTTTAGCAGCTTGACCCCAGTCACTTCCCTCACACCTGCCAGCAACTTTCATTCCCACACAGCTGGGGTGCTTTGGGTCCTCTAGCCACTCCTGGCTGATCCAGGCTCTTTCACACCACACCCTCTGCTGAGCCCCTGGGCTTGGAGGTCAACACCAATTAAGGAGGTCAATACCAATTTAAGCAATTCCTACTTTCAGTGCCTCAAAGAATGGGATCTGTAACACCTAATTTCAAGAATTTATCCAGTGGTCTCTGTGAACACACATGCATGTTTTCAATGAGCGATACACAGGCATGAAAAACACTGCATTATACTTCCAGCAGGGCACACGGGCCTATACTGCATCAAGAAGTCACACTTCCTAATTGCACTGTCACACACCCTGATTCAGTTTGTTCACGCTTAGTCTAATATACTATGACTTTGTTCTCTCTGGCCTATTTCACACTTACTGTTTTCATGTAACCACTGTTTTCTCTTTTATGCTCTTCTTTAATTTTGCCAGCATGGCAAAATTTTTCCCTTTGTCCTTTTCTCTCTTGTGAGAAAAGTTATTCTTGCTTCCAGTTCTGCATTTCAATGTATCATATTCAATATGTTACAAAATAATCCACTAGGCTTTCGTTATTTCCTCTCCTGCCAACCACGACTTCACAAATAACTAGGTTTCGCTCAGAATTTACAGCCCTTGGCTCTCTGCCATCATTGGGTTCTCCCTTATATAAATATGTAAAACTCTTCTGTTTCAAGAATCTTTACTTAAGCCTTATGCATCATTAAAAATCACCCCACTGGGGGCTCCCTGGTGGGTCAGTGGTAAAGAATCTGCCTGCCAATGCAGGAGATACAGGTTCAATCCCTGGGTGGGGAGGATCCCACGTGCCGCACAGCAACTAAGCCTGTGCACCATAGCGACTGAGCCCACACTCTAAGGTCCATGAGCTGCAACTACTAAGCCTGCATGCTGCAACTAGAAGCACGCACACCTAGAGGCTGCACTCTGCAACAAAAAGCCACTGCAATGAGAAGCTTGCACACTGCAACTAGAGAGGAGACCCTGCTCTCCACAACTAGAGAAAAAAGCCCGAGCAGCAATGAAGACCCAGCACAGCCAAAAATAACTGAATAAAATATTTAAAAACACAAAAAAAGTCACCCCACTGAACATTTTAACCCCACAGGAAATATTCTTCACAAAATGTTAAATGTAAACAACAGACATATAGAGGACTGTAAGGCACCAAAACCTTTTTACTTCCTTCTCCCTTTAGCTTTGGGGCATTCACTCCCCCTCCTTTCAGCTCAAGCCTCTCTGAACAAAGGCCAGGTGGGAAGTGCCCTAGGGGCAGCTCCACCCCACTTGAGACCCAGGTATGCAGGCCAGCAGGAGGCTCTCTGACCTCAAGGAATGTGCAACTCCTCTGAGCTGATGCAGGGCAAGGACAAGGACGTGGTAAACACCCAAATCCTGTTTCCACCCCAGGATGGCTACGAGGCATACCACTCTGTCCGGTGTGTTGAGGTACAGGTCCACCACGTAGCAAATGCGCTTCTCCAGCATGTGCGGCTCGTCATCTGGGTACATGAGCCGCATGAACTCAGGGTTCTCCAGCGTCTCCAGGGTAAGCTGGCACACAGCAGCCTGGTTCTCTTTGGCAGCCACATGCATAACATTGTACCGACACCCTTCCTGAAGGAAAATGGCAGACTCTGAGCTTCGCTTTCATCACCTGCAGTCTTAATGCTAATGATGCTAATAGGTTTACCTGTACGATGGTTGGGTTGTCCCCCGAACCAATCAGATATCGCGGATTACTCCAGATGAGGTCGGAAAAGGTGTCTTCGTCTCCCTTCTCCACAGCTTTCCGAAGTTTGGCAGTGAGGTCTTGTGTGCGTGGATTTTTATAGCTGTTTGCTCGCTCTTTGCTTGCTGTTTCTGACTCAGACAAGTACAACCCGTCTGTCACGAAGAGACAATTGAAGGACATTGAATTTCACAAACATTTTCTCATCATCCACTATGTGCTTCACCGAGGGCAAGAAAAATCTTTCCCATAGACACTGACGATCTACTTGGGAGTAAAAGGTTAAGAAACAAGGACACTCTGCAGCAGATGGACACGTGTTCCAGCCTAGGGCAGTGAAGGACAGGCTGTGAAGCTCAGCAGGGGGAGCAGGGATATGGGCACACTGCCAAGGATATGATCCACTCCTGCACAGGATCCTGCAAGAACAAGGAGCATCCCCAGCAAGGCACTGAGTCAAGAGGAAGGTCTACTGGCTGAATCACAACACCTGTGGGTGTGTGAAAGCCATTTGAGGAACTGTCACCAAACGTGAACAGGGAAACCTGTAAGCGTTGGGAATCATCCTGGCTTCCAGAGGAAGTGCCTCCATGAAGGAATAGAAGAGGAGGCACACAGCACTCTTGATCCAAGGCCAACTGTCTGCAAGGAGAGCTGCTTGCTTCATCAGCAACCCCAGCCAGCCTGGGAAGCAGGGCCACTGTAAGCTCACGGAGGGGCCAGAATGAGACTAGTCCACTGGGGTTTTGTATGATGCTGACAGCAAAGGCCCCGCAAGACCCTGGTCCTGAGCTGGGAGTGGCAGTGGCCAGGTTTCCAGCTGGATGGCTCCTGCAGGCAAGCTCAACTACTGGAGAACTCTTTGAGGCCAAGCAGGTACCACCTGGGCTTCCCTGGTGGTGTGGAGGTAAAAATTCCTCCTACCAATGCAGGAGATGTAAGAGAATGCAGGTTTGACCCTGGTCGGGAAGATCCCCTGGAGAAGGAAATGGCAACCCACTCCAGTATTCTTGCTTGAAAAATTCCATGGACAGAGGAGCCTGGCGGGCTACAGTCCACGGGGTCACAAAGAGTCGGACACGACTGACTGAGCACATGCACAACAGAATGCTTTCACAAGTACAGGTACGAGCAAGTACCATGAGTCTTAGAAGAAGGTGTAGCTTTGGGGCGGAAGTAGATAGGTCTCAGCATCTAAAAAGGCCTAGAACCCAACAGGCTGCAGGAGAGAAAGTACTATACAAGGGACAGAACACAGGGCAATGGAGGCCCTTTTGCTGGATCTCCCATGGCCCTGTCAGCTTTGGGGCCTCAACAGCTGCCTGCCCCACTCAGCTCCTGTTGCCTCAACCCAGATCAGCAAACTGACCCATCCTCCTCCAGCTGCTCCGTGGCCTGGGCCTCAGTTCTCTACTCCCAGCACACTGGACTTCTCTCAAAGGTGGAGAAAACTAGTTACCAAGAAAAAGGGTGTAAAATACCCAGGAGTAAATCTGACAGTAATGCCAGATATAAACTGCTATATAATGACCTTTTAACCCACTATTGCTAAAGAGTGGTGCCGTTTTCAACCTTTTAACCCACCATTGCTAAAGAGTGGTGCCGTTTTCACAGGAGAAAGTGGTAAAGAGGTTTTGCTTGGAGAAGGGAAATAATCACAACTTCCTCTGGCAAATTTCTCAGCATCTTCTCTGTTTGTAAAAGCTTTAAATCGGGATCCTTTGTTCATCTTGACAGCTTGTAAGGCTTCCTTTTTATCTTCATAAACGTGAATCCTCTCTGTATGGGAAAAGCGACAAAGGAAAATCAGAGACAATTAACTTGAAACCCCTTGGCTTTGTTAATTAACTACCCAGTGGCCTGATTTTCCCTCTCATTAATATTTCAGATTTTTAATCTTCAAAAAAAAAAGGGCTTCAGTTAGCAAAAAGAACACAGTAAGTTTGATCATATGAATATGCATGAATATAAATGATAAATATTTTATATCTGTATATGCAGTTTTTATACCTTGAGGATATAAAAATAAAATTTATGGACCAACGATCTAAATAAGTTTAAAGGTAAGTCAAAAACTATGACTATTGGACTTCCCTGGTGGTCCAATGGTTAAAAATCTGCCTGCCAATGCAGAAGACATGGGTTCAATCCCTGCTTTGGGAAGATTTCCACATACCGTGAAGTAAGGCAACTACTGAGCCCTTGCCCTAGAGCTTGTGCTCTGCAACAAGAGAAGCCACAGCAATGAGATGCCCGTGTACTGCAACTAGAGAAAGCCCAAGTGTAACAACAAAGGCCCAGCACAACCATAAATAAGTAAATAAAAAATATACACACAAAAAAAGGGTACTAGATATAAAAATAAGACAGGTTTCCCTTATTTGAAAAGACCAAAAGGGAAGTTTAATAACATGCAGTATGATTGATGGAACAGAAACAAGATACTTGTTTTCCCTTTTCAGATAGACAAAAACATACATTTCATATTATAAAGAGGCTAAAAAGTCACTCATTCACAGCAAATAGTAATATCTTTTGGAGGACCGTAGCCTTCAGTTTTAAAAATGCATACTGAAAAAAATACAAAAAACCTTTTGACCTGACACTCTTACCAATTTTATAAAAGTAAAAATAAGGTACATATTTACATATATATATATTAAATGTAAATTTAAATATATTAAAAATATAAAGTAATTAAAATTTAAATACATAAATAAAACATAGCAAGCAGGGTCAGGAATGATACACAAAACAGTAAGATTTGGGTGGGGAGGAATAAATTTCATCTTTATAGACTACACACATATATGTCAAGCTTTCATTACTTCTTTCCAATACTATTTTAGTCTTATTTAAAATTTCACTTCTTAAGGTGGTCAGGTTACAGAGAATTAAAAAAAAAAAAAATGAGGGAGATGATTAATCAAAAAATGGAGCCAGTCCATAAATATTTATAAGTGAACTATATCTCCATAGAATCCAATTTCCTTAATTTCTAAAAATTCCTATAGATTTACAAAAAATTCAGGAGCGGTCTATATAAAAATGTGAACACTGGTTAGTTTGGAGGAGTGTTATGGTAACTAAAGTCTTCTTTCTTCTCTTCTGTACTTTGTGATTTTTCAAAATCCCTCTCCCCTGATGTAAATGAACCACCTGTGTAAGAGACACCCTACTGGGCACATTACCATTTCTTGCTGGGGTGTCCTCGAAGGCCGGGCACACCCCATAGTACAGAGGCACCTCTGCAGAAGCCCTCAGCACGGCTTTCTGGCTGTTGACACCGCCCGAGGCACTGAAGGGCGCTGAACAGGTCTTAGATGTCACCGCGTCTTCCTCCGGAGGATTCAAGCCCACACTATAACCAAAGTCTCTGTCTTCAGAAAAGCTGACCTGCTCAGCTGGGCTCCCTACTGCAGACTTCACAAACCTTTGTGTGTCCTGGCCCAGGGATGGGGCATCTGCGGCACCAGGGTTGGGCAGGTGTGAAGGCGGTGTACCATGCTCTAACAGAGCCTGAGCCAGTTTTTTCTCAAAAATGAACCTTGTTGTTGATGTAATGGGTCCACATTTCAATCCAGCTTTGACAATCTCTTCTCTAAGCTCATCTGGATTCAGGAGCTTCAATCGTGCCAAGATGGTATCCATTGTCATCTCACCTAGGCCCAAAAGAACGAAAATCAATTTGATGGTTGTAAGTACGTCTTCTCTTAAACAAATTCAGCAAAGTTGCAGGATATAAGATTCATGTACAGAAATCTGCTGCTTTTTTATATACTAATAATGAACTACCAGAAAGAGAAAGTAACAAATCCTGTTTAAAATCACATCAAAAAGAATAAAATGCCTAGGAATAAACTTAACTATAGAGGTGAAGACCTGAAGACCTGTGAAGACAGACATTTCTCCAAAGATATACAGGTGGCCAACAGGGACATAAAAGGTACTCAACATCACTAATTATTAGAGAAATTCAAGTCAAAACCACAATGAGATATCACCTACCACTGTCAGAATAGTTATCATCAGAAAGTCTACAAATATCAAAGGCTGGAGATGTGGAGAAAAGGGAACTCTTGTACACTGTTGATGAGACTGCAAAATGGTATAGCCACTATGGAAAAACAATATGGAGGTTCCTCAAAAAACTAAAAACACAACTACCATATGATCCAGCAATCCCACTTTTGGGATGGATCTATCTATATATACACACCCAAAGATCTATCTATATATACACACCCAAAGGAAACAAAAATGCTAATCTGAAAAGATATGAGCACCCCAATGTTCATAGCAGCATTATTCACAATAGCCAAGCTACAAAAAAAATGAAATTTTGCCATTTGCAACAACATGGAAGGGCTTGGAGGGTATTATGCTTAGTCAAAGAAGTCAGACAGAAAGACAAATATTATGTGTAGTCACGTATATGAAGAATCTAGAAAATAAAACTAGTGAATACAACAAAAAAGTAACAGACTCACAGATAAAAGAGAACTAGTGGTTACTGGTGGGGAGGAAAAGGAGGGGCAAGATCTGGCATGGGATTAAGAAATGCAAACTGTTATGTATAAAATAGACAAGGAATAAGGATAGGTTTACGTCACAGGGAATTATAACCATTATCTCGTAATAACTTTTAATGGAGTACAATATGTAAAAATACTGAATCACTATGCTGTAACCTGAAACTAATATGATATTGTAAATCAACTATACTTCCATTTTTTTAAAAAGTGGCAAAAGAGCTGGTTTCAGGGAATTCCCTGGTTAGGACTTCGTGCTTCCATTGCAGAGGGCTTGACCCTTGATTGGGGAACTAAGATCCTGAAAGCAATACACTGTGACCAAAAAAAAAAAAGTTGACTTCAAAGTTTCATCTCAATCCATTATTTCCCCATATTCTTTGGAGTCTATGATACGATCTCATCACATCAACATTCTAGGGAGGCCAGCACGCTGGAGAAACAGGTGCACCACTTGTCACCAGTTGCAGTATGCGTGTGTGTATGCTAAGTCACTTTAGTTCAGTTCAGTCGCTCAGTCCTGTCCGACTCTTCGAGACCCCATGAATCACAGCACACTGGGCCTCCCTGTCCATCACCAAGTCCTGGAGTTTACTCAGACTCACGTCCATCGAGTCAGTGATGCCATCCAGCCATCTCATCCTCTGTCGTCCCCTTCTCCTCCTGTCCACAATCCCTCNGAGTCAAATGCTGCTGGAGGGTGGTGAAGGTGGGATTCGGTATAAAAGGCTCACGAGAGGATCGTCACGCGGAGGCCGGTACGCAGGGTCTCCCAAGTGTTGAAGGGGGCCTCCTGGTAAACCTGTACCAGGCTGGAAGTTGCCGGGTTGGAGCCACGGGCTGTAAGGCCAAGGCCAAGGACGGGATACCGGGCGTGGCGATGACCTGATGCTGCTGAGGAAGGCAGAACTGCCCACGTGCCACCAGGAAGAAGCCCCCGGGTGGGGACCATGAGGAGGAGGCAGTCGGCACCCCTGGAAACCATGCCTGCCCTGAGTCATGCCCGCTGCACCCTCTGCCAGCACGCGGTGGACGCATCGCTTCGTCCGNGATGACCTGATGCTGCTGAGGAAGGCAGAACTGCCCACGTGCCACCAGGAAGAAGCCCCCGGGTGGGGACCATGAGGAGGAGGCAGTCGGCACCCCTGGAAACCATGCCTGCCCTGAGTCATGCCCGCTGCACCCTCTGCCAGCACGCGGTGGACGCATCGCTTCGTCCGTGCAAGCGGCTCCTAGACGTGTAGAGCGCTTCGCAGTCCTCAGTGCGCAGATGGGATCTTGGTGCTGAAAGCGGAGAGTGACGCGCAGATCCACCCAGATCCACCTTCATGCCGGGGAGCTCGTCCTGTGCGCGCGCACGCGCGCACGCACGCCCTGGGAAGCGCGTCCGATCCCACTCGACGGCTACAGAACCGCGATGTTCGTGCACTTTGTCGGGAGTAAGGGTCTACTTTGTTCCGTGGTTTTTTTTTTTTTTTTTTTTTACTTTTTAATCTTTCAGCCCACTTTTTTTTTTTCCCCCGATCGTGTTTCCCATTCAACGCAGAGTGTTCCCCTCCTGCCGCTCCCTGAGGTTTGTGAATGTCTGGCTTCTGCGGTTTTTATTGTCTGTGTCAGACGTACAGCCAGATGTCCTTCTGTCCGCATCTTCCAGCTTCTGTTCCATCCACACGCCCCCCCCCCAACCCCATTCCGTTCTCTCCACCAATCCCCCACTGCAGCCCCCACCCTCACGCGCTCCGGGAAAGAGAATCACCACGTGTGTGTGTGTATGTGTGTGTGTGTGTGAGAGAGAGAGATGGTTCATTTGTTCCAAGAGAGAATCAACAGACCATATTCGGTTGTCTTGAATAAATTGCTCTATTTTGATAGAGACCTTTCCGCGTGTGCTTTCTTGTTCGTCTGGGGTGGTGTCTCTGGGGGGCCCACGCTAACCTGACTCCGCTGCCTCAAGTCCCCGAGCTCTTGTGTTTTTTTTTTTTTTTTTTTTTCTTCCTCCTGGAGAAATGGGCAGGGGCCGGGGCTTTTACAACCGGTTGGTTGTAAACCAGATGAACAGACCAGAGAGGTTGCAGACGCATTATGATGTGAATGGTTGGCGTGGTTTTTTTGGGTTTTCTTTTTTTTTTTTTTTTGGTATCTAGTTTCCTTCTCCTTACTTTGTTTCAGGCTGGTGGTTTTAGAAAAGTCAAAAAGCAGATGGATGTTCTGTCTGCAGGCTTGGGTCACTGGCAGTTTTGAGTTCCAGGATAAATAATAAAGAGTTAGAAGAACCTAAAGTCTTGGGGATGCCGTTGACTGGGCGCAACCCGTGGTGTAGGCGGACACATGCATGTGGTGATTGGTTCCCTTTATGCCGCTGTAATCGGTAAGCAGAAGTGACATGGTCACTTTGAAGCAATGTTCCCCTGGTGATAGGCAGCGGGGATCTGACACAGAGGCGGCCAGAAGGGCTGCATTTGGCCATCCTTGTGAGCCCCGTGCCCTCTGGCCACAAGCTGACCCTGCGTGGGAATCACGCCAGACCTGGGCTGTTGCTTCTGCCCCAGTGTTGCCCGGGGTGCAGACTTGCCTGTTTTTTTTTTTTCTCTCTCTTTTTTTGGTAAGCCTTGCCGAGCTGACCGAGGTTGCTTTCATGCAGTGGATCTGGGGTGAATCTCTGAGCACTCTTGAGCCCTGCTGCTGAAGGGCCTGGGGTGACCCATGTCCTGAAACCCCCCAGGGTGCACGTCGCAAGGCGGGACTTAACCACCAGTAAATGAGTGTGTTGGAACTCGGGCTTCCGTAGCTGAAGCAACACGCTGGTAGCTTGGGCACAGCTCCAAGGAGGTCTTTTTGCGCTATGACGGAAACGGTTGAGACGAGATTGCCCAAGCTTTTACCTAACTTTCATCTCTATGGAACCCTCTGCTGCAGTGATTCTAAAAATATTTGTCCAGTGAGAACCAACCCCCTCCCCCCCCCCCCCCCCCCCCCCCCCCCCCCCTT
>SJYA01002351.1:1307875-1321510 GCA_006410615.1 Neotragus moschatus
CCCCCCCCCCCCCCCCCGCTTCCCCAATTTGTTTTGGGAATCTTTCCACTCAGAGCAGAGAACTTGTTTGGCTTTTTTAGGGGCCCACATCTGGGTGATGTCTCTAAAAGGTCTTCGAGGTGTTCTTCATGCTCACGGCGAGGGTTCTGTTCGTTCACCTGTGGGCACTGGTGTTGGTCACTTTCAGTGTTGGGAGCCTGCAAATCACTAGTTTACGCGCATGGGAAGGAGTGGGCAGCAGATATGGACCTTTACGAAAGACTCAGAATTGGGTGGAATTTTTGTTGTTTTTTTCCCCAGCCTGGCTCCCTTTTTCTGCAGTGTCTTCATCCACGTGCAAGGTAAGCAAAGTTAAGATACAGGTCCATGCACAGAGCGGCATGGGAAGTCGAGGGGAGGGACACTCCACAGGGGTGGGGGCAGGCAGGGTCTGTTAAAAGTGTTACCTTCCACTGAACCTTGAAGTTAATAATACTCTGGAGCATGGGAGCTCCTATAAAGGGAAACACTTATGCTTGAGCCTAGTTGCTGAGGGAAACTCCACCAAAACCTTGATTGTGAATGAGGAGGTAGGGAATCTTTGCAATTGGGCAATGAGTAGGCTCATTTAAGTACTTTCCAAGGCTATGGTTTTTCCAGTGGATGTGAGAGTTGGACTGTAAGGAAAGCTGAGCACTGAAGCATTGATGCTTTTGAACTGTGGTGTTGGAGAAGACAATCTTGAGAGTCCCTTGGACTGTAAGGAGATCCAACCAGTCCATCCTAAAGGAGATCAGTCCTGGGTATTCATTGGAAGGACTGATGTTGAAGCTGAAACTCCAATTCTTTGGCCACCTGATACAAAGAGCTGACTCATTTGAAAAGACCCTGATGCTGGGAAAGATTGAAGGCAGGAGGAGAAGGAAGATGAGATGGTTGGATGGCATCACGGACTCAATGGATATGGGTTTGGGTGGACTCTGGGAATTGGTGATGGACAGGGAGGTGTGCTGCAGTCCATGGGGTTGCAAAGAGTCAGACACGCCTGAGCAACTGAACTGAACTGAAGGTGTGGGAAAGTGAAACTCATGTCAATGGACGTGAGTTTGAGTAAACTCCGGGAGTTGGTGATGGACAGGGAGGCCTGGCGTGCTGCAGTCCGAGGGGTGGCAAACAGTCGGACAAGACTGAGTGACTGAACTGAACTGAAACTGTTAGTTGCTAAAGTCATGTCTGACTCTTTGCTACCCCGTGGACTGTGTGTAGCCCACCAGGCTCCTCTGTCCATGGAATTCTCCAAGCAAGAATACTGGAGTGGGTTGCCATTTCCTTCTCCAGGGAATCTTCCCGACCCAGGGATCGAACCCAGGTCTTCTGCACTGCAGGCAGATTCTTCCAGCCGAGCCACTGGACTCTGGCTAACGTAAGCCAGAAAGAACGGCTGAGGAGTATATTGAGCAGCTCTGGGGTATCCGAGGTGTTGTGGGCGGTGCAGATAGAACTGGCTAGAGCCAGGCACCGAATCAGGCCCATGCAGGTAACACAGCACTGGGGAGCTGCCCATGGCTCGATGCTGGACGCTGGGCTGGCCCCTAGGGGCTCACCCAGGCTGCCTTCCAAAGCAGACATGCCAGCTGCCAACCCCTCCCAGGCATTGCTTCTGCACAGCCCGTTGCCTTGCACGTCAGTTTCCAACGTTGACTTGGGGCACGAGTCTCATCGGCCACGCCAGACACACTCTAGCTGCCAGGGAGCCTGGGGAAGCCAGCAGCTAGCATTTCGCTCTAGAGTGGGGTTGGGGCTGTGTCTTGCTCGGCACGAGGAACCCTCAGAGAAGAGGTCCTGGGGCTTCTCTGATGATTGGGGCAGACAGGATATCAATACAAAGCTGGACAGTTTGGGTCAAGGTGGCTGTGACGTAATGACAAGTGCAGTTTTAGGAGAGTGCGGCCCTGGGGTACCACGGTCATGGTTGTGAGATGCCCTGAATCACATCTGTGGCCCTAGGACTCCAAAAGCGCAAATCCAGAAGCAGCTTGGACAGCTTTTCCAGTGCGAGACATGAGTCCTAGTCTTGATGTGAATCAGGGGCACACAGAGGAACTGAGGAAACGGCGTGTGCTTGTGCCGTAGGCTTACCTAGGTGGCTTGTGTCTCCTGTGTGTGGTGTGTACGATATTTTTGTCTCCAAATACGTATATTCACACGTATGTTTATAATGCCTAAAGTCTGTAAACAGACAGTCATCCACACTGCCCCATGATACCAGACTGTGCAGGTGTGGAGGGCGTCCGTGGATTTTGGTGTCCGTGGGGGTNCTGTAGCCCACCAGGCTCCTCTGTCCATGGAATTCTCCAGGCAAGAATACTGGAGTGGGTTGGCATGCCTTCCTCCAGAGGATCTTCCTGACCCAGGGATCGAACCTGTGTCTCTTCTGTCTCCTGCATTGACAGTCAGGCTCTTTACCTCTAGGGCCACCTGGGAAGCCCAGCTGCAGAATAATTAGGAAGAAATCCCCAGGAAAGCAACTGGACAATGTCCATCAAAACTCCAACTCCAGAAATTTATCCTACAGATACATCTGCACTTTATTCCATACATGATGAAAAATTATGCAAAGATTTAAACAGAAGAGCCACACAAATAGCTCTGGAAGTCATTTTGCTAATATTGATGACAAATAGCTAATATTTAACATGTGGGGGGATTCCCAAGTGCCTGGTTCTATCCTAAGCACTCTGTCTGCACTAAATTATTTAAAATTCACAGTAACTCTGCATGAAAGTTTATTGCCATTGCTCACCCCTGCTTCACAGATGGAGATCCTAAATCAGAGAAGATAAGTGACTTGTTCAAGTTATGCAGTCACCAATCAAATGGATGTGAACTGGAGCTGGAGCTTTCAACAATACATTTAGGGAAAGAGCAGTTAAATCTATGGTACAGGTTTAAGTACGGTCAGCTAGAACTGGAAGGTAAAAAAGGACAGAGCACGGGTCACTGCTGCAGTTACGTGGGCTGGAGGTGAGGGCTCAGACTAGAGAAACAAGACACCTTGACCACAGATCAGATGCCAGGGTTGGGGTCTGGAGGGACTGTAGTGGGTCTATAGTAATACCTAGATTTCCAGTCTAGATGCCTAGAAAGCGATTCTCCCTGAGGCAGAGAATATGAAAGATGCAAATGGGGATTTAGGAATTGAGTATCAGAGACACCCACTGCACATCAAATAGGCATTTTGATTTTCAAGTTTGAGATTCAGAAGACATTCAGAGTGAGAAAAACAGAGATGGGTGTCAAGGGTACATAAATGAGTGCTTAATCCTTGCCTCAACACCTTGTCTCCAATTCACTGGCCTGTCATGCAGTGAGCAGAGTGAGCTTGGACTCAGTAACAGCTGAATGATAATTACTTCTGTATTTTTCTTTTTAAATAAATTTTTATACCACCCTTCCCCAACTCACACACTCCAAGACTTCAAAAATCTTATTTTAAACAATCAATGTATTGCACAGGCCCCCCTAGAGCTGCCAAGAAAACAAAGGGGGAGGCCAATTGACTACAGGAGCCCACTCAAGGAGAGACCCTACAGGGAGTCTGAACATTAGGCATAAGGTCAACAGATGTGATAGGGGGCTGGTATGAGAAGTACAGGACAGACTGAAGCCACACGCAAGGCAAAGTAGGGTGGGGAAGACTGGGGCAGATGTTATGAACAAATGGAGAGAAACTCCACCTGATCCTAATAATATTCTCTTTTGCATATACCATCCCTGTGTCGTGACTCTAAAGCTATCTTTTAAAAAAATTTATTAGATTGATGAAAAAGTAATTATAACTAGCCTCAAACACATCTTTATTAATCAAAATAGGAATCATTACAATCAACACATTTTTTTCCAATGAGAAAAAAAAAAATCCATGCTTCAAGACTTGACAAACTCTTGGAAAGCATTTTCTGCCTCCTGCTGGTGTGGAAGTGCTTTCCCTGCAAAAAGTTGTTGAGATGCTTGAAGAAGTGGTAGTCAGCTGGTAAGAGGTCACGTGAATATGATGGATGAGGCAAAACTTTGTAGCCTAATTCGTTCAACTTTTGAAGGGTTGATTGTGTGATGTGTGGCCAGGTATTGTGGAGAATTCGGCCCATTTTGTTGACCAATGCCAGCTGCAGGCGCTGCAGTATCCAGTGCATCTCATCGATTTGCTCAGCGTACTTCTCAGATGTAAGAGTTTTGCCAAGATTCAGAAAGCTGCGGTGTATCAGTACAGCAGCAAAGTACAAACAGTGACCAAGACCTTTATTTGCTGCAAGTTTGGCTTTGGGAAGTTATCCTTCTCGGAACTTCTCGGTCCAATCACTGAGCCAGCTGTTGTATACAATCCACTTTTTGTTGCATGTCACAATCTGATCAAGAAATGGTTCATTGTTGAGTAGAATAAAAGCTGACGACACTCCAAAACAACGATTTTTTAAAATTTTCGGTCTATTCATGCAGTACCCACTTAACAAGCTTTTTCACCTTTCCAATTTGCTTGAAATGCCAAATGACCACAGAATGGTCGATGTTGAGTTCTTCAGCAACCTCTCATGTAGCTGTAAGAGGATAAGCTTCAATGATTGCTCTCTGTTGGTCGCTGTCAACTTCTAGTGGCCGGCCACTAAGCACCTCTTCTTCAAGGCTCTGTCTCCTTTGCAAAACTTCTCGAACCACCACTGCACTGTACGTTCATTAGTAATTCCTGGGCCAAATGTATTGATGTTCCAAGTTGTCTCAATGCTTTATGCCCCATTTTGAACTCGAGTTAAAAAAAAAAATTGCTCAAATCTGCTTTGTGCTTAACATCATTTCTGTAGTCTAAAATAAATATAAAATTAACAGCAAGTAATAAGTCATCAGCAAAAAAATAAAAAGCGAGAAACACATTAAAATGATAACCACATGTATTTAAGAATGTATCCCAATATCAAATGGCAAAGTTTAACAATCCAAAACCGCAACTACTTTTACATCAACCTAATATTTTTAATTGGAGGATAATTGGTTTATAATGTTGTAAAGATTTCTGTCATACATCAACATGAATCAGCCATAGGTATACATATATCCCCTCCTCTCTTGAACCTCCCTCCCACCTCCTATCCCTCTAGGTTGTCACAGAGTACTGGGTAGAGCTCCCTACAAAATACAGCAAATTCCCATCTATTTTACATATGGTAATGTATGTTTCAATGCTACCCTCTCACTTCCTCTTGTTCCCTGCTTCCCTGCTGTGTCCACAAGTCTGTTATCTATATCTGTGTCACTACTGCTACCCTGCAAATAGGTTCATCAGTACCATTTTTCTAGATTCCATATACATGTGTTAATATATGATATTTGTTTTTCTCTTTGACNTTCCCTGCTTCCCTGCTGTGTCCACAAGTCTGTTATCTATATCTGTGTCACTACTGCTACCCTGCAAATAGGTTCATCAGTACCATTTTTCTAGATTCCATATACATGTGTTAATATATGATATTTGTTTTTCTCTTTGACTTGCAACTTTACTCTGTATAACAGGCTCTAGGTTCATCCACTTCACTAGATCTGACTCAAATTTGCTCCTTTTTATAGCTAAGCAATATTCCATTTTGTATACATATACACATATATATGTATATATATACACACAACACAACTTCTTTATCCATTCACCTGTTGATGGATATCTAGGTTGCTTCCATGTTCTGGCTATTATAAACAGTTAAAACTATCTTTTTAATATAGGCTAATCTGAAGAGGGGTTTGTCCTTGTAACCAAGTAAGCCATGAAGAGAACAATTACATTATATCACTAACTGTGCAACCCTGAGCAAGTTATATAAACTCTATGTCTCAGTTTCCTCATCTATAAAACAGACGTAATAATAGCTCTACTTCTTAGCTTAACAAGAATTAGATAAAATATAATGCATGTGTTTGACACTAACAAAGTATCCATAAATGTCAGGGATATGAAGTTATTACTAAGTAAATACAAGCTTATTAGCCTTGCAGAATACACAGTATGCTAGAAAGTCAACTCAAATAAAGACAAACATATATCCTCTGTTACTGATATTCCTAATACACAAATATTTGCTCATGTGTGGGAAAGAAAAGATAAAGCAGAAAATAATGAGACTAGTTAGCTTCAGGGGAGGGTGGGAAACAGATAGGAAGGCCAGAGGGCAGGGGAGAGGACACTTCTGAATGATTTTGTTCTGACTTTTAGTAATACCTCTGTGACTCATATACACAAAAACTACATAAATAAACAAATAGATAGGGGAGACCTCCAAGTGGAATACAAACCAAAACAAATGTGCTCATCAGTATTACAAGTTAGTAACATAATGAATGGGAGAAGGAATGTAGCCACTGAAAAATAACATGTGATGCTCTCCTCTAAGGATAAAGACAGGAAGGGTACACAGACACTCTAGCTAGAAGGTGGTTTTTCACAGTGGTATAAGTTAGTGATTCTGAAGCTTTTTGTGTGTCCACTAGGTATCAGCAAATAACTGGATATATTGTGGCTGCTGAGACCCAGGCTCCTCACTGACAGAGAAGGGAGAGGTTCCAATAGGCCTCAGAAAATTTCTGTAAAGGGCCGAGAGTAAATCTTGAGGCTCTATGAGCCAAAGAACTTGCAAACACTCAAGAGCCATAGATGAAAGATGGCTGTCTTCCAAAAACAGTTAGGAGTCAGACTTCGCCTGTGGACCATAGTTTGCTGACCCTTGGGCTAGAGTTAGAAGTATCTGCAACATGTCCATTCATTTGATAGAGACATATAGATAGAGATTAAGAAACTGAGGCAGGTCTGTAGACTGTATAACACTTCCTGACTTTACTACTAGCAGTATAATTACACAAGATCCTAACATTTGGGAATCTAAGTGGACGTATAAAGGGTTTCTTTAACTCTTTATTTTCTATTTTAATTATAAACATAAGAAGTTGAAAAATGGTACAGAGGTCTTGTGGACTCACCATGTGGCTTCCATCAGTGGAACACCTGAAACACTGCATCCAACCCAGGCAGCCAACCCTGGCTCTACACACTGAACTAACTGCACCCTCACCGGATTCTGCAGTCACTCTCCTCTTGTGTCTTTGTATGTAACTTCGTGATCGCTTACCATATGACCATTTATCACGTGAATAGCTTCACACAGACAGACATGCTAAATTACTGTACTGTTCCATCACCACAAAGATCTTCCTGCCAACCCTTGGCTATCATATTCAACCTCCTCCACTATCCCCTACCCATGAAAACCACTGAGGAGTCCTCCGTTGTTATAATACCTTCACTTCACGTTATATAAATGGAATTATACACTACAGACCTTTTAAGGTTGGCTTTTTTCCACTCAGCATAATGTCCTTGAGATCCATCCAAGCTGCTGATGGATCAACAGTTTGGCCTCACTGCTGAGCAGCATTCCACAGCATGAAGTTGCTACTTTTATCCTTCAGACATATCTGGGCTGTTCCAGTTTTTGGCAATTACAAATGAAGTTATAAACGTTTGCATAAGGGTTTTCGTGTGAAAATAAGTTTTTGACCCTCTAGGGTAAATGCCAAGAGTGAAGTACAGGTTCAACTATTTGAGAAACTGGGAGTTTGGCTTCAGAATGACTGCACCTTTCAAATTTTTACCAGCAGTGAATTTAAAAAAAAAAAATTTCTATCAAGAGTAAATGAGACCCAGTTTCTCAGGGTTTCCACTAGCATTACCAAATGTCATTGGTATTTTTTATTTTAGCCATTCTCATAGGTGTGTAGTGATATCTCATTGTAAGTTTAATATGCAAAAATTTCATGACTAGCTAGTGATGTTGAACATCTTTTCACATGTGTTTATTTCTTCTGTACCATTTTTGTAATTTTTTGTCTGAAGTGACTTAGAAATATGTTAAAAATTTAAAAAGAAATAAATAAGACACTCCAAACTGTAATTTCTTAGCTTCTGGTGGCTCAGACCCTAAAGAATCTGCCTGCAATGCAAGAGACCACGGTTCCTTGCCTGTGTTAGGAAGACTCCCCTGCAGAAGGGAAGGGCAACCCACTCCAGTATTCTTGCCTGGAGAATCCCATGGACAGAGAAGCCTGGTGGGCTACAGTCCGTCAGGTTGCAAAGAGACTGACAGCGGCTTTCCCTTCACTTTTCAGACATCACTGGCCCCAACCGTCTTCAGTCTTAGTGTCTGCATAGCCTNTCAGGCCAGGCCGGGTTTCAGTCGCGGTGGAACCACAAATGAACCGCTCTGGTTTCTTTTGTGCTAGGTGGAAACACGGCTGCTTTGCGGTTCAAAGCGACCAAAATCCTACAGGCCAGCTCCTGGTATTTTACTTACGGACATGCTTTCAAACAATGTTTCTGACATCTTGTGATTCTAGAAGAAAGTTTCTCCGTGCACTTTCCAGCTGCATCGAGACTGTTACCGAGTTGAAGCTTGCTCGGCTCGTGCAAGGCAGGCCCGATGAGTCCAAGAGAGGAGGTGTAGTGGCAAGGAATAAGAATTTATTTGGAGAGCTGTCTGAATGAGAAGATGGCTGACTAAAGTCTCAAAGTAAACATCTTATCGGAGTCTGGATGGCATGTTTTTTTCCTATAGGCAGAGAGAGAGAATTAAGGAGGAACTAAAGTCAAAAAGCAGAATAGAGAGGGAGAGGTGATGAGGAAGTAAAAAGGGCCATCAGTCTTGCAAAACATCTCTGGAAAAGGCCAGTCTTTGGAAGGGATGTGTTAATCTCTTCTCTCTTGCAGCCATACACAGGTGGGCAGGGTCAGATTATCTATGAGCTGAACAAACCCACTTTAACAGGCAGAGGAGCAGGGTCCTTTGCGGTGTGCCATTTATGTATGATTACAATAACAGCAATGAAAAGTAAGTCAAAGAAACAGTTCCAGCATGGAGTCAGAATTGGTTCTCTGCAAAGACTCCTTGGCGCAGACTCATGTCTGCATTTGGCTTGTCTGGCTTATCTGACTTGCCTTACTTTCTTAGCCAGTGTAGGTTACTTTCTCACCATCCTATCCCTGGAGACACCCACGGCTTCCCAGATGCAGATGAACAGCTGTACTTAAGTGACCAGGTGACCCCATTCCCTGGACTTCCACGCAGATGGACAGGCAGGGGAGTGGTCGCTGCAGGCAGGGGAGGGGCTGACTATACAGCGGCTTAATCAATTTTAGCGACTGGTGGAAGCATCTGTCTTAGTAGTGGTAGGGTCACACAACTACGCTTGTCAAAACTCTCAGGCATGTACAATAAAAAGGAATTTTACTGTAATTTATAATTTACTTTTTAAATAGAAGAAACCTAAAGAAATAAAATTTACTTCCTTGGTTAAAAAAAATCAATTGGACAGTACTAACAGTCAATTGAAAACAACAGTTGAAGAGTCAGTGAATTTGAGAATGGGTGAAGTCCAAATTAAACCCACAATGATACTGCTTTCCGCCCACCAGGGATGGTTAAAATTAGAAGACAGTATCAAATGTTGGTGAGGATGTGGGGCCGTTTTAGAATTCTCATACACTGCTGGTAGGAGTGTAAAATGAATCAACCACTTTGAAAACCACGAAGCAGTTTCTAGTGAAGTTAAATGTATGCCTCCCTGTGGTTCAGCAGTGCGGCCCTGGGTGTGAAAAATGAAAGTTCTCAGAATGTTCACAGCAGCTTTTTCAGAATAGCCAAGCAAGAAACACCCAGCTAATTGGGTAAACCCCAGAAGAAAGGATAAACAAATTTAGAATCGTCATATGATAATCCTGCACAGAGGTTTATTATTAGCTACAAGGTGGCTGAATCAAAACCTTGCTAAGAACGCCACACAAAAACAATACTGCACAATTTCATTTATAAGAGGCTCAAGCTCAAGGCAAAGCTTCTGGTGATAGAAATCGGACCAGGGGTTTCCTCTGAGTGGGGTGGTGAGCTGTGACAGACGTGAGGGACTTCCACTATGTGAAGCACTCTGCGTCTTACTTGCGTTGATAGGAATACCGGTACACATTTGATTGACATTTGTCAAAACTTACCAAAATATACACCAAAATCTGTGCCTATTTTAGCATATATTTTGTCTATATTTAAAAAGGAATAGAGACTTCCCTGGTGGTTCAGTAGTTAAGACTCTGTGCTTCTACTGCAGGGTGCTGGTTTGATCCCTTGGTAAGGGAACTAGGGATTCCACATGCCACAGGGTGCAGCCAATAAAATAACCATATTTGAAAAGGGATAAAGAGCACCGTGTTAGATGAGATCTTACCTTATATTCTCTTTAATTTCTAAGTACCTGAGAATGGATCTCTGTCCCCAGCCTCTCCTCAGACTTGACATTTCTGAGTCTGTGACTTTCTTTGTTCAGTGATGAGAGCTCCAAGCACTGGGTCAGACTGCCCCTGCCTGCCAGGTAACTTTAGGTGAATTCTTTAATTTCTCTGTGTTGTGTTTTTTTTCAGGGATAAAATAGAATGATAATTGCACTGTCTCAGAGATGAGGATTAATATGTGCCAGGCTCTTGCTACAGTGCAAGACTTTAAGCTGTTACTACCACTTCTGTCATACTTTTGAAAAATTATTAAAGTTATATATATGACTTTAAGGGCTTCCCCAGTGGTAAAGAATCATCTACCTGCAATGCAGGAGACACGAGAGCAAGGGTTTGAACCCTGGGTGGGGATGATCCCCTGGAGAAGGAATTGGCAACCCACTCCAGTATTCTTGCCTGAAAAATCCCATTGACAGAAGAGCCAGTCCATGGGATCAAAAGAAATTGGACATGACTGAGCAACTGAGCATGCACTGCGGTAGCAGTATCAGCCTCCTTTGTGAGGGATTTTGTTATAGTAATCATAAATCCCAGTGATTCAGAGCGGAGAGGACTGATTTGAGAGACTGTGTATAGTGGTAGAGGCTGTTGCCAATATCATCCATTCTCTTAATGATAGAAGTCCCAGCTGGAGCTGGACACACTGTTGTCCAGCTAAACACATCCTGTGGCCCAGTGACTAAGTGGAGGCAACAGACAGTGTACATTGCTAGGGAGCGGTACTCTTGGATGAGGGTATGCAATATGCCTTCCTTTTGGGAAATGCAGACAGTAAGTGGGACCTAGAGTGGCTATCCTAGACCATGGGTGGGCCTGGAGGTTAGAAGGCACCAGAAGCTGCCCTTATCAGTTTTGTTTTATTGCTCAGGCTGTTTCATGAAAGAGAAATTTCTCTCATTTAAGCCACTAAATTTCAGAGTCTCATAGCAGCTTTACTAGCCTAACAAGTGTCTTAATACCAGGATTTTTTGTGGAATCCAGCTAACAATAGTAATCCTATTATGGCTGGATCCTCCTAACTGCCATCTAATGCAGTCTACGGTCCATTAAACAAGACTGGGATGGTGTGGGTGGTGGTGGTGGTACACAATTCCACTGTTAAAAGAAGCCAACACTGTATTGGCCACTATTCACCTTTGAGGTAGAAATGAATTTGAGATGTAAGTCCCTGTAGGTAGTAGATTTCTACAAATGAAGAGAAAATTAAGTTTAAGAGACTTGATGGTCTTTTGGGAGAGGAGCTGGTTTAATCTAATTCATGACTGCAGTTTGTCTCCCACTCTGATCCCTACCTCCATTTTTCTTTTTTTAAGAAAGATTTATTTATTTTGTTTTTGGCTGTGCTGGTGTTTGTTGCTGTGTGGGCTTTTCTCTAGTTGTGGTGAGCAGGGGCTACTCTGTAGTTGCAGTGCTCAGGCTTCTCATTGCGGTGGCTTCTCTCGTGAGCACGGGCTCTAGGCACTTGGGCTCTAGGAGTTGCAGTGCATGGCCTTGGTGGTTGCAGTTTCTGGACTCTAAGAGCGCAGGCTCAAAAGTTGNGTTTGTTGCTGTGTGGGCTTTTCTCTAGTTGTGGTGAGCAGGGGCTACTCTGTAGTTGCAGTGCTCAGGCTTCTCATTGCGGTGGCTTCTCTCGTGAGCACGGGCTCTAGGCACTTGGGCTCTAGGAGTTGCAGTGCATGGCCTTGGTGGTTGCAGTTTCTGGACTCTAAGAGCGCAGGCTCAAAAGTTGTGGTGCAGGGACTTAGTTATTCCATAGCACGTAGGACCTGGACCAGAGATCAAACCTGTGCCTCCTGCATTGGCAAGTGGACTCTTTAGCACTGACCTCCCAGGGAAGCCCTCAGGGAAGGTTTTACAAAAGTTGACCCAGGTCTATTTTCTGCTTACCTGTCGCATCACGAGGGGACAGCCTGGTATGCTAGTCTCCTACATGTGACTGCCCACAACCCTTCCCAGATCCAGTGACTTACCAGTGGTAGTGTCCCATCGGCCCCAGTGGGGGTGCTTACACTTCATCAGATGCTAGGCATCAGGCTTTTTCCTCCTGCAGAGCTGGTTTTGAATAGCTCTGGGAAGTGTGTGACTGCCCAGCCTGACATGTTGTTACTGATCAAAAGGCAAGGTGGCAGCAGTTTGCTACAAGGGGAGTGGGCGAGTTGTCCAAGCAAGGCCCAGTGTACTGTGGCCTGTTGTGGGCACTTGGACTGGCCAGGACAGGCTAGGTCATGTTGCATTAACAGGTCACCCCAGTCTCCAGGGGCTTGAGAGAACAGATTCACTGTTGCTGCCACCTGCCACCCATTGTGGGTCAGCTGCTAGTACCATCACTCAGGTGTTCACGCTGACTGGGAGTACCACTCAAGGACGAGGCTGTGACTCTGGGGAAGGATTTGCAGCAGGCAGCCAATGCTGTGCACTGTCTCTCCGGCTCAGGGAGCTGAGCCTGCCACCTTGCCGTGCGTGTGTCTAGGGAGGCAGAGGACAGCACTGGTGAAGGCTCTGGAGTCCGGTCAAAGCTCCACAGAGAAGTAAGAGAGGCCAATCAGGGTCATGTGTATAGAACTTAGTCCTACAGGGCAGCAGGCCACCTGCAGGGCTAGCAAGCATGTGTTCTGGGCAGCAGAGCAAGGAGGATGCCTCTGAAGGCCTGGACACCGCCACAGGGCTGGGTCTATAGCTAAGCCAGGTTCCAAGCTGATGCGGAGAAGGAAAGGGGCATGAAGCAGAGACCTGGGCTGTGAAGGAGCTGTGAGCTGGGCCAGACCAGCAAGGAGGAGACCCTGAGGGTTAGGAGGCCAGGGGGACTCTATCACTGTAAGTCAGTCAGTCAAGGGAAGGGGCTGTTTTCTGGATGAAGGCGAGCCTTTTGGCTATCAACACACCAGGGCTCAAGTATAGGAAAATCACTTTGAAATGTCTATCAGGTATTTAGAAATCCACACTGAAATCTCACAAACAAAATGAAGGTCCTGTGAGAACTCACGAGCCCAGAAACATTCCTGTGTCATGTTCTGACCTGCAGATTATGTGTAAGAACCTCGCGGGTCACCTTCTCCAACAATTTCCAGACCAGGTGAAGGAAGGCTGAGTTGATGAGAACTTCTAGGCATTTCCACCTCCAGATGCTGCAGTGATCCACACGTTTCCAATTCCAACCCGACCCAGAAGCATACTGCTTGGGGCAGAGGCTGCTCTGAGCTCCTGGAGGTACCCACTCAGCACATGGACAGGCTGGAATGAGAGAAGGGGCCTGGCATAGGAGTGCCGCCCCCACCCGTGGGGGC
>SJYA01002351.1:1321598-1349626 GCA_006410615.1 Neotragus moschatus
TTTTTTTTTTTTTTTTTACCAGAAGCTGCAATATTCTTCGCTAAGTGAAACAGGCATAAAGGCAAGCAGAATTCCAATAAATGCTGCTTCTGGTATGGGCCACTGCTGATGGCTAAGAATTCCGCCTCATCTAAGGGGAAGGCTTGGAGACGTTTCCAACAGCTATCATGCCTATCCATCACACTGGGCACCATGGCATCAGTAATCCTCTCTACTCCCCACCTAGTCTGCACGATGACAGAGGAGCCTGCGTGACCTGGAGGACTCAGTGCCACATCCTCAGCCCCGCACTCAGCACGTGTTTCTGCCAGTACTCCAGCCCCCTTGGAGCCAGGAAGCAGCTGCCCATAAATCTTCAATTGGACCACTCCTATAATACCCACTGTACAACTGTTAGGAGGGTACAGCAGAGAACTGCTATGTGATGAAGGAGATACAGCTTAAAAATACATCCATCAACTCATTTGTTTGGGGCCTGCAAATGTGTAGCAGCTTTACAGAAAAAGGATACAGTTAATACCTATGATCACCCCCTTCATGACTACTGATTGTTAGAGATGAGAATTTGCATCGCAATGTTTCAGGAAGTTAAGATCACAAAAGGAGGCAGTCAGAGCAGTTTCATTTAGGTCTGCGAGGTACACGGAATGCCTGACCCTAAATTGCTTATAGATGCTAATGAGGCAAAAGCACAATAAAACATGTATCTGTCCCATCACAAAATAAAATTCTGTGATCACTGATTAACTTCTCATTTTCTGTACATTTTTTACCATGCTGGTTATGATAACATTTAACTTAAGAATGATAACATTTAAGTAAAGAATCTACATCCGGTTTACTCTCATTGATTGAAAAGAAAGTGTGAATGAAAAAGACGGGTGAGACTGGGGAGCCACAAGGCTGAGACTGCAGTGGGCAAGGGATGGTCAGTCCAGGCCGGGGCTGGACAACACTCCAGGTCAGGAAGCACGTGTGTGGCGCATCTGCAGCCTCAGGAGCGGTTTACTCAGAAGTATCTCCCCTGTGAAGAAGCGTTACTCTGTGAACGCTTCCCACCTCTATGATCACTAGCACATGGCGATGAGTGAAGCTACAACAAGAAGGAAGAGATACGGGCCAGGTGCTGCTCTTCTGCTTGGTCAAAAGCAGTCCCAATAAGCTAGATTTCACAGCCGTCTGAAGCTTTGGCAGAATAAAATTCTTTTAAGTGTTTGAACAGAATTGGTTAACAACATGAGGTAAAAGTTACTCCCAGAAATGACAAAATATATAGCTGAAAATGAAGCCATCCCCAATGAAATATAAAAATCTTTAACAAAAAATAGTTTATTGCACAAAATTCAAGGAATTCCCAAGCACACTAAATTTATAAAAAAATCAACATGCTTTTTAAAGTTACAATTTGTTGTGCATGGTGACACCTTTCCCCTGAACAGCCCCAACCTGAGGACTCCCTTTTAATGAGGAAATTTTTAATAGACATGAATAACTTAACACCACCGAGTTTTCTAGATCCTCTAAAACATGACCCTCAAGGATCCTATCATAACCTGAGACCACCATACGCTGAGAATCACCTGGCATGGGAGTGAGTGACTTGTTTGAGTAAGGCTCTGAGTGTCTCACACGCCCCTGCACTATGCATGTCATGGGCTCTTGGGGAGGCTCCGGGACATTTATCTTTCAGATCTGCTGGTCCCTTTCACTACTAGCAGTCTTTACATGACATTTAATTTTTGTTAAAAAAAATACTCGTAGGAACATATGTCCTGATAACTCTGCAGGCCCATGGCTTTTCCTTAAGACCAAGAAAGTCTTTAAACTGAGGAAGAGTTTAATGAGAATCTTCCTAACACAGCCTTCCACGGGCTGTCTTCTTCAAGGCCCATCTTGGTACCTGAACCCCAGGCCAGAGAATGAACCAGTTTCACATCCTATCAAAAACAATGCCTGTTACACCTCCCGAATAGTAGAACAAAGGCATGTAAATCCGTGGCATCTAATGTGATGGGTACCGTGGAAAAATCAATGATAACGCAGCAAGTTATTTTTGGAACATAAGAAAATCAAGTCATAACATTGTGAAGTGTCCAAGCTGACACGCCCTCCGATGAGGACACGAGGTACAGGATTAACAACATACACAAATGCAACGTTTCTACAAGAATGTGTTTCTACAAGTACTCCAGAGTTGACTGTTGTTTTCCATGAGGAAATTCCTAATTCCCACTTCTGCCAACGGAAGAATATTTCAAATGCTGGGAGGCAGGAGTGCCAGTAAAGTCTCTCAGAGGAAAAAAAAAAAAGCCTTAACAAA
Source organism: Neotragus moschatus (assembly GCA_006410615.1). Lineage (NCBI taxonomy): Eukaryota > Metazoa > Chordata > Mammalia > Artiodactyla > Bovidae > Neotragus > Neotragus moschatus. Next base: position 1,323,919 of record SJYA01002351.1, read on the forward strand.
CCAAGAGCAGGTGACTTCAGTCCAACTTCCTCCTTCAGGATGATTTGTTAAGGAAGCCTGGATACAAGGGCCCCAGATCAGGAACTACAGGCCAGCATGACGGCACAAGGGGCACACACAGGACAGGGCAGGGGGTGGGGGGCAGTCAGAGCACTTGGGCCAGAGGCAGGCCAGGCTGGCCCAGAACTATGGACAAGGCTGGCACAGGAGGTTGGCAGGAGCCCCAAGGAGGCGCTGCTGCTGAAACAGAGGGTGACTCCACAAAGGAAAAGGGGTGAAAAACAGAGACTGGCTTTCTCTTGATGAACATACTCAAGATTCGCTCATCATTTCCTAAGGAAGATGCACGGTGATTTTCCAGAAGACCTTAGCAAGGAGTGAGAAAGCAGCTACAAAGTGAGGCTAAGTGACTTCTTGGCTCTAAAATTAAAGGATAACACAGCCAAAATAAATAAGAATGTAAATTACCATTTTTCTTTTCCAATGGTACAAAAACAGTTTTGTCAAAAATGATTTCCAACTTAGAAGGAAAAGTAGTATGTATTTATATAATTAAGGTTCAAGTATAGTTTCCAAGAATAACCCTGTACAAATGATATACGTATTTTAGAAGTTCCAATACTTGCTGGAGAACTTTTTAAAATGCTAAACATTTTTCTGGTTAGTGCTATTTTAACCTTACTGATTAACCTTCTAACAGCATATTGTGAGAGAATGCAAGCAGCTTAAAAACACCACGCTGTTTTCTCCACAAGAGATCCAGGTGATGAGGTGACACGAGCGTGTCTGGCCTGATCAGTAACACCACAGACTTCATCTTCAGACCAGCCGCCCTGCACTAGGGGGCACACAGACCCATTCTCTCTCTCTCAATTTGGAACAATAAATATTATTTGACATCATCTTAGCAAACTAGTGACAGACTTTCAAACCTCAAGTCTCAGTCATTCTAGGTGGGACCTCACACACTTGGGGTGTCTGGTTTCCAATTAGGCGTCCCACATGGGAGGCTCCAGAGACCACCTCGTGCTGATGTGCCCCTTTCAGAAAACTTGCTGCTCTCCAGATGAGAGGGGAAGGCCCTTCTGAAGGCTGTCACACACACAGGCCGGCAAATCTCGTGATGACCACACAGTGCTGATGGACACTTCCACACAAAGGCAAAGTGGGAAGCCTGGGGAAGCCTTGCTCCCAGGTTGGGAGCCTGCAGGCAGCCCTGCCTTATTCTCCTCACCGCCCCTCCTCTCTTCTCCTGAAGCCCCTCCCCACACCTCACGCATCAGGTCAGCACCTGCTGACCATCGTGTCTGTGTGGGATCCTGGTGGTCATCAGGCCTGCCCAGGGGTTGGCTGGGGTGAGCGAGGCCATGCGGGACCAGGGCTCGAACAGGTGGGCGTTGTGCACTCATGACAAGGAAAGACCCTCAATATAGAGTGAAACTAAAATAACAAAGAACTTCTGTCTAAGAATATTTGGCTTTGGGAGGTAAATAAATTTCTTAAAATATAATTTTCTGACATTCCTAAATTCTACATGTACATTATTTCCTAACAGCAGGTTTTCAAAAGGCAATCAATAAAAAGACAATTCGGGTCATTCTTAAATAATATAAGGATATACTTTTTAAAGTTTAGATTATGATTTTCAGTATTTATATACATATCCTATGGAGAGATGGCTGTTGAAATCAAAATAAAATAAAATAAAAACCAAAGGTGCAAATGAAGCCTCACTCCTGCAGGGGGTAAAACTCTTACCGAATCAGGCAGGAAAGTGAGAAACCGGACTCAGCTGTGCAACGTCTCTACCAGCAACCGTCCGAGAGCAGCGTCTATGGTCATGACTAAGATACTTCCTCTACACATATGCTTCAGACACATCCAAAAATGTCTCACTGAGACCTAAATTAGGTTTCTAAGATTTGGTCACTTCATGGGAAAAGCTGGTTGTGATCTGCAAATGATTATTTCTCAATCCTTGGCTCCTGCTTTGTTATTTTACTCCTTGTAAAGGCAAATGCAAAACTTAAATTTCATCTCTTAGAAAAACATAGAGCACACAGTCAAATAAATAACATCGATGAGAGAACGTTCCTCAGGGTAGTTACAAACACTCGGGGTGGGGATGCTCGGCGGTCACTGTTCCAAGCCCTTCTCGGGAGGCCCTGCCCTGACCATGCCGCTCTGTGTCTCCTCTAGGGTTGGCGTGATCTCCCGGTGGTGAGGGGCTGGCAGGGTCCCCCTGAGTCCATGAGGACAGCGACTCATGCACAGTGACTGCGTGTGCCTCCATCTGGCGCTGCAGGCTGTCCATCTCCTGCCTGGGGAGACAGGGGAGGGAGAGGAAGGGACACGGTCAAAGGAGAGCCAGGGAGGGCGCCGCTGCTCCCCTAGAGACAGCCCATCACCTAGGACTCGGCCCTGATGAGCCTCAACTGGATGGCAGGTGCTCACACTCCCAGGACCCATTGAATCTCTCTACTGGGACCAGCAAACTGATCGGGTCACAGAACAAAAAGGACTCTGGGCATTTTCCTCTGCTCACAGAGGCCCACAAGCCAGGCAGCTCTGCACACACTGACCACTGCTTAAGGAGAATGTGGGGAAGACAGAGCTGAATCTGTCCTGCCTGGCTTTTTCGGGGTAAAAAATGATACCTGCCCACACCCTCCAGACACGGGCCTCCTGATGCCTGGCCACTGAGTGTCATTTAGCTCAGGACAGCTCCCACCTTAGAGACAGAGGGAGAGGCATGGGACCCCATGGTCCCCTCCCACCCCCAACCCCCAGAGCTGCTCGGCCTCTGCTGGACGTGGGGTGCTGTGACAGGAAAGATTCTTCCAAGTTAAACAAGAAATTTATCTGTAAAGACTAAGCCACGGAGCCCAGTGTGGTTCGTACTTGAGCTGCTGGAGGCAGCTGTTGAGGTTCTTGAGGGGTTCCTTGCTCACAGCGGGAGGGGGCCGCAGCAGTTCCTCCAGCAGTGAGGCCGGGACGGGGCAGTCGGGGATCTTCACCGGTGTCACGGGGCTGGAAGAGCTGGCTTCTCCTTTTGGCTCCTTTCTCTGTTTTTCAAAGCACATGGCTAGTTTCCCACTTGGAGGCCTACCCCCAACCCGTTCCCCAAGGGTCCCTGCCATCACACGTGCTTCTAGAGGCGCCTCCCCAGCTCCCCAAGGGTTTCTGGGGAGGCAACTCCCACTCCACAGAGCTGGAAGCCTCAGGGGTTCAGGAAATGTCTGCTAAATAGAAAATCTTCTTCCTAACCATGTAACAAATACTATAGTCCTGGCTCTTCAGGGGCATGGACCTGACCAGAGGCCCCCTAATGACAGCTCACAGGTGGGGCTTTCCAGAGAGACCAAGGCCTTGACTCTGAGTTTCCCTGAGAAATTAGGTCAATTTTCCAACTCGTTAAGACTCCCTTTCCTTGGACTTCTAACTTTTTCCATAGATAAGCAAACCATGCTAAATAAACCTCCGAATCTGAATGAGTTCTTTGCACCAGCAAAGTATTTGTATAGGCTTAGGAAAGAAACAAATTATGGGTAAACAGATAATCTGAAAGAGCTCATGACAGCAGTTTCAGGGGTTCCTGGGCCCTCAAGCCTGTTCTGGCAGCTGTGTGTCCCAGCTGGGCTCACCTAGAAGGCCAGGGACTCTTGTTAACACAAGCAAACCATGCCCTCATTTGGTTTGTAAAGCATATTACAATAAAATAGCACCTGAATTCATAGAAAGAGGCCAACGTTCTGTTAGAAAAAGCACTAAATTAAAATGATTTGGCCGGTGGTCCAAAAAGAATACACCATCATCATTTCGCATGGTTATTGTCCAACATTGGCTAAATGTAACTTTATGACTGAATGGCTGCCCATCATCAGCCAACACATCTACAACAGCCTGCTGATGGCCCGGGTGGCCTCATACCGTCTTGGCTGCTCCTCGCCGCAGGTCCAGCTTGAGCTGCTGGTTTTGCTGCAGCAGTGTCTTCATGTTGTTCTTTAGTTCTGACACTTTAGCTTGAAGCATAAATTTATCTTTCTGGGTCATAGACAGGTCTTCCCGCACCATCTCCAGCTCAGATTTAATATTCTAAAGAAAGTAGAGTCGTAGATTTTCAAAAACTGAAAGATCTTAAGCACACTGCACAAATCTTAGTTTGTATGTCACAATTCTAAGGGGCTGGGGCTACTAGCCTGGCTTTGTACACTAAAGCTTTCATGTGACACTCCCCTTCCATCAATACTCCTCTCTAGGAGTCTACATTGCAGAGAATCCAGTTACAATTCTGTCCTCAATGTTCCCATCCAAACTTCAGAGTTTCTGCCGAGGAACCAGTAACATTCCCATATCCACATTTGACAATGAAACCAATCCTTGTATAAATTCCAAGGTCAGTTACTAGAATAAGCTTAACTGTTCCCGAGACAGAAGACAAAGCGGTTCTGATGATTACTCAAGCTGTCCATCCACATGTAGGAATCTCAGTCAGAGTCACCCCCCGCCCCCCAACCCCGATCCCATCCTCGAGCAGTCAAGACTATATATACATAGACTTCTTCTCAGAGAAGCTCATCACACACTGGTGAATTGCACTCTCATATATTGGACTTAATGAGATCTCGTTCCTAGGACAATTGCACAGCTCAGCCCAGGGGCTCTGGTCTCTCGGCTTGGTGTCAATCAGCTGCCTGACCTGGGCTGCTTTCTGAAACATGAACGATCTGGTGTGAGCACTCAATCCATCAAAAACTCTTGCTGTGCATGTAGCATGCTGCTTGGCATGATACTAGGAAGAGCTGGGGGATTGCTGCTGGGGCCCTGACATGACCTGTACCTGTAACGACTGCTGTATTCCATCCAACTCCTGTTTACTCTGGTGCTCGGTCAAGTCCAGCTGCTGTTTCAAGGACTGGATTTCTCTCTCTTTCTGATCCACCTCCCATTTGAGATTTTCCATCTAGAGACGGTAAAACATCACATGATGCAAAGAATTTTAAAATGGCTTTCTTGCATTATAAAATTGCTGTAACTCTATCTCTTTGTATCATTTAATATACTTAAAAAAAAAAAAAATCCCCTTCCAAGAAGACAGGGAATGAAGTGACTGTGTCAAGCAGAATCTTGTTCTGTAAGCCCTGTTAACTGGGGAGGGAAAGCTGCCCAGTGAGTTACCTCTTGGTTTCCTACGGGTTCTTTGCTCAGCTGCTCATCCAGCTGCTTCTGCAGCAGCTGGAGCTGGGTTCGGGCCTCTGCCAGCTCTGCCTGGAATTCTGCTATTTCCTGTGAGTGCTTCCCCTCCTGGATTCTAGCACAAAAAATGAGGAGTAAAATTACAGTGTTCTTCCAATGACCTTCCCATTCAAAAACATTTTCAGTTGACTGTTAGATGTCCTGGGTAACATTCATAAGGACAAAACTCACGAACCACACCCCCTGGATGGGGACTGTTCTAGGAGTTGTGAATGCACTTGCTCAACTAACGCTCACAACCCCTGGGAGGGCTTCTCCATGAGTGCCCAATCATAGATTATAATGGGAGGGAAAGTGTCGCAGAGTTCAATGCATGTGCACTGCCCAACACATGTGCGCTTACACACGTTTGAGCCGAGACCCCCACAGTGAGCACCAGTGGTGGGCACAGCCTCCAGGGCTCTCTGTCCTCACAGAAGGACCAGCAAGGCACAAAGTGGGAGCACACAGCATCAAGGCCAAAGTTTCAGTGTTAAGCTGCAGGCATTCTGAGATAGCAATTGGATGCATTTCTCCTCCTCAGATCTGCCTCCAGAGATCTGCCCAGCAATTTGCTAGAACACAGGGGACCCTGGTGTGTCGAAGGTGCTAACTGGAGATGAGATGGTGGTAGCACCCACTCCTACTTACTGGAGCCCGTCAGCCTCTGCCTGTAGCCTCTGGACCTCCTGCTCCTTGGCCTGCAGCTCCTTCTTCACCTCGCTCAGCTCTAAGGTGGCGGCCTTAAAGTGGCGGCGGTTGTGGCCCGCTTCTGCCTTGGCTGCAGCAACCTAAAACAAAAAACATTAGCACTGTCAAGGACAGAGGCAGAACCTCGCAGCACATGTGGAGGCAGCTGCCCCAACCCCTGCCTCCTAGCCGCTCTTGCAGGCCTTCCTTCCACAGCTTTTCAAGGTACCTGTCAAGGATGAAAGTACTGAACACACACTTGGCCTGAAAGCATGCAACATGGCAGCAGCACCTGCTGAGCGAACCATTATGTTCAACCTTCTTGGCCTCAGTGGTTCTTACAGTCTTTCTCAAGTGTATCTGCATATTTCTTGTTACTTTTGTTCATAATTTATGTATTGAGGAAGAATCTACCTTTCCATCAGACCGTCTAAGTGTAATAACACTACTGCTCATTTTCCTTTAAGGATGTAACTAGCTTTTTCATGGTTAACAACATTTTATCTCAATGTTTCTGAGGAGATAAGCAAATTCTCAGAATATAACAACATTTTTCATTTGCTTTTCCAATATTTTAGTTTTCTTGTCTAACTACACTAGGAAGTACTTCATGTAGAAGAAGTTTAATAAAATTTTTTATAGTATATGACAAACGAATATAGAAATAACTCATATATACCTTGAAAAAACTCCAATAGAGGGTATTAGCAGTGATTGTCACTAGGTAGAGATTCAAGATGCTTTAATCTCCACACGCACTAAAAATTGTTGCTAGTATGTACTATTTTTACAATTAGGACTATCAGACCAAATATACTTGGAAAAATAGGCATCATTTACAATTACTGCCCTTAAAAAAAGAAATCAAATATACACCATCCCCCCAGCACTTCCAGTTAAAAACTGCCTAGTTACAACTTCTTTAAGGTGAGCATAAAACTATTAAGTGATACCTCAGTACAAATCAAAAGACAGGAAAGTGGGGGACAGAAAAGCAGGGAGTATTGCTGACTCAGCTTAGAACCATCAGATATGCAGCAACTGCAAGCAAGGATTAAATACGGCAAACAAGGCACATGTGGGTCAAGAAGCAGCTAGTAATTGATCACGTAACAATATTCTTAATATATCTTAAAACTAGTACTCCTTTAAAAGAATGTCTGGGGACCTCCTTGGCAGTCCAATGGTTAAGACCCTGTCCTTCCAGTGCAGGGGGCACGGGTTCAGATCCCTAGTTGGGGAACTAGAGTGCACATGCTGTGCAGTGTAGCCAAAAAATATTTTTAAAAAATAATAAAAACTAAATAAAAGACTGTCTTACTGTCTCACTCATGAAATTAAAAAAAATTATTTCTTTCTATCTCTAGTAAATTATCATGGAGAAATGTAAAAGGAAGTGGCAAAACCCAGGTGACATGCACCTGCACACGCAGGAGTGTGACCATGACAAACGTGTTCTGCCGTGTGCTCTGAGAAGGCAATGGGACACGAAGGCAAACAAGCCACAGATCTTGTCCCAGGATGCTGATGTTCTCATGAGAAAAGAGCTACACAGAAACCACAGATGATGATGCATCATGATGGTAAAACTTAAGTCTACAGCCTGAGGTCCACTCCGCTTGTGGGGTGGCCAGGGCAGGCCTCTCTGTGGGATGAGCCACCTGATGCACTGGTGAACATCTGAGCGTGGAAGGCAGCAGCCAGGAAAACTGCTCTAGATGTCGAGAATGGCACGGGTCTCCAGAACCACTGTTCTTGGGTGCTTCTTTAACACAAATGTGGTTATCATATACTGTTCTTCAGTTTGCTTTTCAGCTCCACACTACACGCAGGTTATCTTTCCCCAGCAAAGACACAGCTATGGAGTCTCTGTGCACACATCTTAGATCCTCAGAACTGCTCCTTAGTTTAATCTAAGCCCTTTCTTCCACTGATGAGTATGGAGACTCCCTCCAGCCTCTGTCACCAACCCCATGATGACACCCTGTCCTTGGACCCATTAGCAAAGGTATTCACAGAGAAGTTCCTGGAAGGGAACTGATGTGTCAAGGGTACTAATGCTGAGTTTTTAGACATTTACAAGTTACATTCCAAAAGGCTCTGTGAGTTTGCAGTCTGATACCAGCTGGAAGCCACACACCTGCTCCTCGAGGCTGTGCACCATCACCTTTTCCTTCTGTAGTGCAGCCTGCAAGGCCTGGACAAGCTGCTTCATCTGGCGGTCCTCTTCTTCCTTGCGCTGCAAAACTGCCTGCACCTACAGCACATTCCAAGAGGGGTAAGGAAGGAAGGACATCAAATTTCTAAAGCCTGAAGAGCCCTGGGAGAAAGCACAGGCCACTATGATCAGGGTCATGTGAGGGAATCAAGCATCACATGGGAACAAGACATCATGACATGTTATCAACAAAGGTACAAGCTAGGAAAGGGGTGAGATTTCTACTTCTGGAGAACATTGTTCTCAAAACTGAAATCTCAGATCACATGAGCACATGATGATCATATGATCATATTCAAACATAGGGCTAGGAGCCCAAAAGATGCATATAAATCAGGGGTTATCAATGCAGTAGTCTTCATAACGAGGCAGGTAACTCAGATGGTGGGAACTAGCACATAGGAGAATCTGGAAGCTCTTTAAAGTCCGGATTATTCAAGGCAGAGGCTGGGCTGGGCTGGTAAAAATCCCAGAGGGGCTGCAGAGCTGAGGAACTGCCAGCGGGGTCTGTAGGGTGACATCCACCAGAGTTCGAATCCCAGTGCTGAATCACAGGAGGCTCTCAGTCGGAGCTAGGAAAGGGTCTCTTCTGCACCCCCAGAGTTGCCCACCCCCAGGGAACCTTAGGGACTGAGTCTAATTCCTTTACAGCTCAGCTCCCCTGCTCCACCCCCACCTCAGGACAGGCAGAGGGGCTGAGGCTCCAGCAGATCCTCTGGGCCTCCATCACCAGGCCTATACTCCGCAGGCATCTGTGGTGAAGCACAGACGATGCAGCCGAGGCCCTCAGAGTCTGCCTGGCCTGCAGCAGGTCTCCTCCTGCTTCCAGCAAATGAGTTCCAGTACCTGAAGGTTCAGCTGAACTAGGTCTGCTTCCCTCTTGGCTAATGCTGTCTCCAAGATGCTGTTGTGCTCCCTCAAGGCCGCATTGGACTGCCCGAGGCCCGTGAGCTTCCCTCTCTCGTGCTCCAGTTCCAAAGCTAGCTTCTTATTGGACTCTTCAAGACGCTTTATCTTCTTCCTGAAGCCTCTGGACTCTTGAAGCTGAAACAAATCAAAATCGCTGGTTTGTGGAGCCACTGCACTCCAGGCACCGAATGATTAATACCACAACGCAACAACACACAGCTGAGCATCAGATGCAGCAGACTCTCGCTCCACAGCTGGCAAAGCTGCCGTGGCCATGCCTGCTTCTCTCCTAGACCCACAGCTGACAGCCAGTCCTCTCCTGTGGACTGTGGGCTTCTGGAGAAGCACATCCAGGTTGGAGCCCGGGCAGGCCCAGAGCTGAGTGTGACAGAGATGACCATGAAATGTGCACGCAACCTGCAGCTCCCGAAAGCCACCCTGGGACCCTGCGCAGAACCCAGGGGACATCACCATGCTGCAGCATGTGGCACCACCTGAAGCCACAGCTGTTTCTGAAGCCACAGAGCCTGAGGGTTACATGGAGATCTTCTGGGCTGGGTTTCTTATTTGCCACACTGGAGCGAGAACAGGCACAGCAGGCCTCACTGAAGTGCATGAAGGGTGTCCAGCAGTGTACGTGGTCAGACCCAGGGGAGTGGATGGACAACCCCCAGAAGCACAGAGTGGAGGCCAAGCACTCAGGCTGGGCTGCGCCCCGACCCTGCACATGGGGCGGCTCTCGTCCCTGGGGAGTGCGATGGCAGGGCTTGGCCTACCTCGTCCTCCAGCTCCAGCACCTTCTCCCGCTGCTCCTCCAGCTCCTGGCCGGTCAGTGAGATGACCTCCTGCAGCTCCCTCTCCAGCATCATCTTGCTGTGGCTGACAGCTTGCAGCTCTGCCTCCAGCACCTGGACCCGCTCCTGATGGCCGGGATGGAAGGTGTGTTTGGTCAGGGTCTCACCAAAGCCCCCCACGTCCGCTTCCCACTGATGGCGTGAGGCTGCCAACCAGGTGTCACAGTAATGACTAACTTTTTCAGTTAATGCTTTCGAAATACAGAAAGGTAAGAGCTATAAATTATTGTCTTTGGCAAATAAGTGAATAGATTAATTAAACAGACAGATACTTTAAAACAAAATGGAAACTGCAAGTAAGTTCTCCTTCTGATACTGTATAAAGTAAGTGTGTGAGAGGGAATACTGAATTTATGTATTTTGGCAAGAGAACACCACACTATGCTACAGTGTCCTCCAACTCATGAATTCTCAAATTGATATGAGAAAAACAAATATGAGAAAAAAATACAATTACTAAGCTTAAGTGAAATGACTCAAAATCTGTGGGTAATAAATGAAATGCAACTTAACTGAGGCAGAGCTTCACACCTACTAGTGGGTGTGAAGGGAGGTGGTAGGCTTCACATTGTTGGCATCTGGGGAACCAGGGCACTTGTGACTAACACAGAGTGGCAGTGCAGCCCCAAGGGAAACCTGACGTCCTCCCTGCACGCGCGCGTGCGCGCGCGCGCACACACACACACACACACACACACACACACACACACACGGCACTTGTGACTAACACAGAGTGGCAGTGCAGCCCCAAGGGAAACCTGAGGTCCTCCCTACACGCGCGCACGCACGCACACACGCGCACACACACACACACACACACACACACACGCGCGCGCGGCACTTGTGACTAACACAGAGTGGTAGTGCAGCCCCAAGGGAAACCTGAGGGCTTTTACGTATGAACACACCCCCCTACACACACAAACACAGAGGACAAGCACGCCTGCCTGCTGCCCTGCCCTCCTTCCCACAGGCTCTCCCTAAGGACGCCCGAGTAGGAAGAGAGGCTCCAGAGGATGCAGCCCTTGACCCTTGCCATGCGCACATTCCTCCTTCCTTCTGATGCCAAGCGTTTCATAGCCACTTCCATCCACTATGCTGCACATGCTGTCTATCCCCTGGGCTTGTCTCCAGCACCGCCCCCCACCCCCGTTCCCCTGGCGCTGGCCTCCACGGGGCACTGGGCTTCGTGAGGCACCCCCATCAGCTCCTCCCGTTGCCACTCTGCCACCTCCACTCAGCTCCCAGCACCTCAGGTACCGTTACTGCCCCTGAGGCTCGCCCTCGCCTCCACCTGGGGCTTTCTGACAGGACAGTGGTCAGGCCTCAGTCTGCTCTCTCACATAAGAGCCAGCCCAAACTTCCCCTGCAGCCAGACACCCACCCAGCCCCGTGCCCCCCAGATCCAGCGCACAGCACAGCCGGCACAGGAACAGCCCTCTGCTGAGATGCCCCCCTTTCACTGAAGATGCATTCAAATGTCACCTTTCCCCAAAGCTTTTCTGGACTCTCCAACTCTCACCTTGAACCCTCGCATGCCGCACTCGTGCGCTCACAGAACTTCACCTACTTACAGAGCCTCTTCCCCACAATGAGGCAGAGGAGGACTGGAGCGAGCAGGGTGCACTCTACACGCTTCATCAGGGTCCCTGGTCATTTCACGACCATGAGGTATTTGAGAAAAACACTGCCCACACGCTTGCCCCACACCGCTTTTATAGACCCTCTTAAGAGGGTTTCAGAGGGGGGTTGCCTACAAACATCATGCCCCTACACCAAGTCTCTGCCAAGTGGCCGAAGCAAACAAGTTACCCACATGCAAGGTGAGGTCGCTGCCGCCATCGGCTGCCTGGGCTCTCAGCTGGCTCAACTCGGCCTCGGCCGCCTCCTTGGCCGCGAGGGCCTCCTGTAGGCGACGGCTGAGGATGCCCACTGCATTCTCGTAGGCCTTGTGCTTGGTCTTCATCTCCTTCTGTGCGCTGGTCAGGTCCGAACCCAGACGCTTCATCTTCTGCTTCTGTTCTGTGATGGCCCTGGGGCGTGGCAGAGATGGAAGGAGTCTCAGCTCACCTCTGAATTCACATGCCACATCAAGCACATGCAAAGTACATGTCCATCCAAGCCCCATTCCTCTAGGGCTCTGCATGGAGGCTTCCCGGCTCCACCCTGTCCAGCTCTGCCACTGCCCCGATCTGCCTCCTCAGGATGTGGTTGGTGGGTGCCCCTGAGGAGCCCAGCACTGCATTTCAACTGCCCCGCTCTCCTCTTGGAGCTGTTTAAATGATTTGGTGGAGGCAGAAAGAGTCCTCTCCTACCAAAAAGAAAGGCTTCCAGTGATCCTCCTGATCAGCAACAAGAAACTCAACATTCAGGCTCACAGTAAAGCAGTGGCTGACCAGAGCAGAGTGCTGTGGGACATGCCTTGGGAGTGGAAGGGCCTGGCATGGGCTGAGGAGGACTACACAAGTGTCCGCCCTGGCCAGGGAGCTGCGGCAGGAAGGGCATTGCAACAAGTTCTTGACGGGAAAAAGCAACAAAAACAAAAACAGACAGGGGAGTGTTTGTGAAAGGATATGTTATGTTAGCACATCCACGTGTAACCAAGTCTGGACAGAATCACTTTTGCAGCTTTAAATCTGGACCCTGACATCTAAGCCTCCTGGAGTAAACCAGTGAGGGCTGGACACACCGTGCTGGGGTCCCCTGGTGTGGACCAATGAGGGCTGGACAGACAGTACTGGGGTCCCCTGCATGGTTCATAACCCTGCCCAACCTCCCCCAGCACATGCCCCGCCCACATACTTCGTGGCTTCTTGCTGCAACTCTTCTATCTGTTTCTTGAGTACCTCGTTGGCCTCTGTCAGAGCGACCATTTGCTCTTTATCAAACTGCAAAGACTTCAAAGAAAGACAGGAAAAGACAAAATGAGGAGCGTCAGGCCCTCCACCTGAAGCCCCAGTGTTGGGACCAGCTTTGTCGCGGGTAAACGATGCCCTCTCAGGGCTGCCTTACAGGACACGGGTTTTGAGGAAGATCCAGACAGAGGGTCCTGAGGTAAGTGACCACTTTAACAAAGGTTAGGGGCATCCTGAGTTGCCTGTGCCAAGGAATGTGGTGGAAACAAGTGAGAAGAACTGGCCAGTGGGGAAACCTCTGGCATCCGGATGCCACCCAGGGGTCCCACTGAACTCCCACTGACAGAGCCCCCAGGCCCCTTCTTGGTTTCTCCCAGCGCCCCCGGGGCAGGCTTGTGCCCCCTCCTGGCCTCACCCGCTGCTCCGTCTCCCCCGTGCAGTGAGCACTATCCCCTAGGCCCAGCTCAGTCCTCACAGACCAAGCCCCTCAGTGAGCTCTGTGCTCCCACAGCTCCCAGCCCTCTTGTCCCGCCTCTACCCTCACAGCCCTCAACTGTGGCCTCCAGCCCACCTGCCCTGCTAGACCCTGCCTAGCCTGCTTGTGGGATTTCTGACACATCACATGTAAGACAAAGCCCTTGGTCTGACTCCCTGCCCACTGCTCTCCCCAGGTCTACCGTCTGCCTCAGTTTCTCACACTTGACATGCTCCTCAACTGCAGGAATCTGGCCTGAGGTCTCCCTCTCCCCGTCCCATTCCAGAGATCCTCTGATACTGCCACCACTATCTCTCACAGGCTCCTGCCTCCACACTTGCCTCCCCTCGACCACAGGGGCCTTCGGGCATGCACAGCGAATCCGGCTGCACCACACTTAAAACCCAGAGCACAAACCAGCGTATTCCTCATGCACCCTGCCACCCCCACAGAACTCTGTACCATCCCACACGCAGCAGTCCCCTGGTTTTCTGCTGTCTCTCCCGCTCTCAGACGCTGGTTCTAGGCCTGTCTCAGTAGCTCCTTCACAGCTTTAACTCTCCCAACCTCCAGCATCTGAGCTCCAGGAGGGCCTTTTCTAGGTTACTTTTCTAAAAACCTCTCCACATGTCCCTGCCCACCCACCATACACCCCCAGGCATGTTCGGCTGAACTCTCTCACATCAAAGATGCCCCCAAACCTGTAACTGCGTCTCCATCTCATCACGCTCCTTCTGTGCGGACTGCAGGTGCCCTTCGAGATCCACCACCTGCTGCTGGACCTGTGACATCTCCTTCTGCAGGCGTGAGTGCTCCACCTCCACGGACCTCTTCTCCCCTTGAAGTTTCATCAACTCCTGCCGCAACTCCTTCACCTCCAAGTCCAACCTCTTCTTCGTGGCCTTCAGCTCACTGATGAGCTGGTCTTTGGAGGTGGCGTCGCGGCGGTAGGCCTCCACCATCACCTGTGCAACAAAGACAGAAGCTGCAGCCAGTGGGGTGGGGCTTCCAAGGGGTTGAATGGGGTAAACAAAAACACTCACCGCTTACAACACTTTTGGGGAGCGAAAGATAATGTATTTCAGCAAATGCATGATACCGCCCACTGAGATGTCACAATTTTACAGTCCTCAACAGGTCTGGATGAGACACACAGCAACTACGCCAGCTGCTGGGGTTCCTGACCATGTCACCTTCTTGGGGAAATGTGGCCATTCCTTCTCCCTCTACTTGCCCTGCCTGACTTCTGAAGGTACCCCCGCTTGCATCTCAGTGATAAAATCCCCCAGCACTTATAACATTCTCAGTCGCTCTTCCTCGGACCCTTGGTGACACTCTGTGTTCATTCCTCCAAAGCAGAATTGGTTTCACTAATGTGAAACACCTTATTTCAATGCTAGACTGTGGTGTGACCATTATCAAAGACACGTTGAACAGGAGGCTTGGGGCTCTGTGAAGCAACATGTGCTCATGCTACGTGGTGGCAGGGCACACGATCCATGAGACATAGATGCCAAGCCCACCCTGAAAATGCACCTGACTTCAGAGATATAAAAATGGAAGGGGTGAGATGCACGTTTTACAATCAGTGAAGTGCCTTAAAAAACCTGGAGCCAAGCTGTTACCTTTCTCTTGAGTGATTTCTTTCCAGTGAAAAGATTAAACATATAGGATTTTCTTCACGCACTTGTTTCATGGGAAGAAAACTAACCACACATTCTTACCTTTTGTTGAAGAAACTGTTCCTTTATTTTCTGTGTCTGCTTTTTCAGAGTGCCAGCTTCCTGCTGCAGGTGCTCCACCTATGAGGGACACGAGTGCAGATGTTACACTAATGGCTCCCGGAGGCCCTGTGTCTCAGGGGCACACATATGCACAGAGGCACCAACAACCTGCCTCCAAGCATCCTGTCTTAGAAGGTGACAGTCAGTCAGTGTCTCCAGAAAAAGTGCACCTACTCCTTGGAGAGAAAACATGTCACTGACTTCCTTTTGATGCTCATGGAACAGGATTTGAAGACAACATTGTTCCTGACACTAATTCTGCTTCCTCCACACCCTGCAGCTTTCTTGTTCTGTATTTGTTTACTGGCTGCTTGCATCACAACGTGGCAGCTCCCAGGTGTGGGACAGTCAGGCTATCTCCCCCACCTCACCCACTCTGTCGATGTGTCCTGAGGTCACATTAAAGTCAGGCAGCCAGGAAGGAAATAAAAATCGAAGTTCTAAGTGGCTTTTCCCAAGTCTGAGCTCCTCATCGTAGGTAGACTGAAACAAGCATTTCTTGGCAGATTACTTTCAAAGCCTCAAACAACTGTTTTGTAGTTTTCAGCCATCTCCACACCCAGCCGCCAACCCAGGACTGGAAGTACCACACTAGAGGCTATGGACCCTTTCCCCACTGAGCCCTGGGCCCTGCCCTGCAAGTGTTCCTCCATGTTTACAAAGCAAGGTGTTCCAAAACAGGACGAAACAAACAAAATGAATGGCCAGACAACGAGCATTACTTCTCGTATGCATCATTTCTATTCATAACAAAGTGACAGCAAATTGTGTTACCTGGCTGGACTTGATAGCTAATTCTTGCCTCAACTGCTCTAAAGTGTCCGACGTGTCCTGGGCCCCCTCTTCCAGGCGTTTCGCTCCTCTATCGAATTCCTCTCTGCTGCTCTGGGCTGCCTGCAGAGCCACCTCCAAGACGATCTTCTCGTTCTGCAGGGCCTGGATGGCGTCTTCTCTGGAGGCAGCTTCCCCCTGCAGCTCCTCCAGCCTGGCCTGCAGCTCATCATAGCGCACCTGCAGGTCCCCGAGGGACTGCTCCCTAGTCTGCAGAGTCTCCTGCGTTGAGGTGAACTGCTTCAACAGGTCCAGGTGCTCCTGCTGCAAAGCCTCCAGCTGCTGGTCTCGCTGATGCAAAGTCAACTTCACCTGGAAAAAATGGAACCAAAGTCAATGTGACTGTTCTTGAACAAAAACACCAAGTGCTCCAAGAGTTTACTTTTTCCGTGCTCAGGTTTTAAACAATCTGTATGGATGCTCTGGAGGCAGCCTTCAGTGTAAAGCTGTGGCACAGCACATGAGCAGAGGATGGACAGACCAGCACGAATGGGCACCATGAGGCTGGCCGTGGCGCCGGGGCAGTGACTTGAGCCCCAGCAGGGGCTTGCCTGCTCCAGCTGCTGCTCCAGCACCGCCGCTGAGGCCGCCATCTTCTGCAGCTGCTCCTTCTCGTCTTCAAACTCCTCAAGCCTCCTCTGCAGGTCCTCCTCTACCATCGTCTTCGCCTCTTGAATCTGCACAAAGGCAGCTTCCTGGTCCAACATGTCAGCCTGGGCCCAGAAGAAAGAAAATTTCTTAAAAACAGGACTTGGACCTCCCTGGTGGCCCAGTGGTAAAGAATCCGCCTGCGAATGTAGGAGACGTAGATTTGATCTCTGGGCCAGGGATTCCACACGCCCCAGAGCAGCTGAGTCCATGTGCCACAACTGCTGAGGCTGTGCTCTAAAGCCCAAGAAGTGCAACTACTGAAGCCAGTGCACCCTAGGGCCCCTGCCTCACAACAAGAGAAGCCACGGCAACGAGAAGCTAGTGCACTGCAACAGAGAGCAGACCCTACTTTCCACAACTAGAGAATGCCTATGTGCACCAAGGAGAACCCAGGACGGTCAAAATAAGGAAATATCTTTTAAAAAGGAGGATAACCTGATGGCTACAGATTCAGCAGACAAACCAACCACCTTGGAGAGAAGCCCTGGTCTCCATCACCAACCTGTCCACGACCCATAGACGGAGAGCCCAAAAGTGACAGGAGGGCAGAAAGCTGGTGTCCTCCTGCTGCCCATGAGACAGGCTAGCTGCTTACTCCTCTACCCACAGCTCCCCTGCTGACTCTTGGACCCGGCTGAAGAGAGAAGCAAGCAGTGCACCCGGTTTTAAGGATAAAAACAACTAGGATAAATGATGAATGAAACCGCCATGACGACCACTTGTCTGAAGATAGGCTGTACGGCACGTCCCCACTTTGGGGTGTGATACACGGCACACTCTCTTCCACAAGGTTATTTCCTGATGCCACTTGGTAAAACTAGAGATCAGGGCCAATGGGGTAAATATGGCATTCATCATGACTATGTAGATAAGACTGAACACCTGGGTGTTTTCTTAGGGAAAAAAGCATGAGGTTATAACTTAAAATCTTCTCATTTCTTTGACACCGAGCCTTTCAAACGTATGTTTGACAAAACATGACTGTCTTTTAACATCCACATCATCTGTAAGGACAAAGGCGCAGGTGGGGAGGCAAGGACCACTCTTGTCACAGGATGCCAACTTTCCACACGCTCCTAAAAGACCACTGATGTTCTCGGCATAAAACTGCCCTGAATACACTGCAGGGATGCTGCAGACCCTTGTTCGCCTTTACTTTTCCAACAAGCCTGTGAAGCAGGTGTTATTACCCACATTTACTACAAAGAGAACAAAGCCCAGAGGGGTTAAGATATTAAGTCCAGGGCCTCGGAGCTGACAAAGAGCACAGTTCAAAGCCTCTGCATCTCCTTCTTCGGGGATAATCCACGGAGGTGGCTGAACACAGTCCTAACTACTCCTCGTGGCTGCTGGAGGGTGAAACGTTAATGTAGGCTGAGGGCTGAACTAGGCTAGCCCACATGGCAGCTCACAGAAGGGCCACGGGTTACCACTAACAACTCAAGAGACAAGAGACGGGATGGGCATAGAGCAAACATGAGGGACAGAATACCGAAACCTTAGATCACTGCAGATGGTTCAAAAAGGACATTTTAAAAGATATATGGACATACATACATATATAGTACTAATAATGTTCACATGTATATGTGTGTATTGTTTTATTTTCTTGATCAATGTAAAAGAAAAATACCCAAACCCCAAGACCCAGAAGGAGCTTGGCCCACCTCAATGCCCTGGAGCTGGGCGGCAATGCGCTCCTTCTCCTTGATGGACCTCTGCTGGGTTTCCGTCAGCTGGTGGGACAGAGACACGTTCTCAAGCTTCAGGTGCTCCAGAAGGCCCGCCTGGCTCATCTGTCCAACCTTCAAAGAAAAACAACATAAAGTTTCAGGTTGCTAGACTCCAAACACAAGCCCAGCCCAATCCAGCCCCTCACTCTGGTGGCCTCAGGGACTCTGCACAGTGCTGGCACCCAGAAGGGCCGCTACCCAGGACCCCTCCATGCAGGGCCTCGCTGCTGGCAGCCAGTGTGACACTTGGGCTGTCTGGTTTCTGTGTGCTTAACAGGGGCTAGCCGGCAGCCCAAAACTCAGCGGTCATCACCCCTATGACGGTGTGCTCTGTTGTAAGACCTGCACAATAGTTTCCACTGAAGGTGCATCTCTGAGCCCCTGAGGTGAGGGGCCTCATCTGGGTGGCAGGGACAGCCAGGAATCTAACCATCAAATGAACTGACCTATGGGGAGACACATCTTGGGCTCTGCCCTCTCAATGTCCGACTATTCCGGACATATCAGGCTGACCCTGGCCATTCCCAGGAAGAAGCACTAGCTGTCCACTCAGTGTCTGACCCAGACCTTCAAGCACATCCCTTCCAGAGCTAATGTGAATGTTCCAAGACTTGTAAGGTGCCAGGTGCGGCCAGACATTGTGAGCTTCAGGGTTTAAAATAGAAGGTGCCCAGAGCAAGGGAAAGCATAATTCACCAGGAATTTATTTCAAGGTAACAAAAGAATAAAGACCACCCTGCATTCTCCTCTCACCTGAGCATTCCTGGGACATATCTATGCTACTGGGAAAAGAGGGCAAAAACTTATTACACACTCTACTCTAATTAAGGAATACTGAACTGGGGTGCCAAATGTATTTGAATAAAGCAGCTATGGTTCTCAAACTGCCATTCCCTTGGAATCTTCCATTTTTGTCTTACAAATGCCATTTCTGAATGTCAGGACACATAAATATGGCTTCTTTAAATTTTTTTATGCATCAAAAAATCCACAACAGCTTCAAAATTACATTGATTTGCCATGATTTCTATCTACACTGTATGTAAACAAATGCTTATCTATACAGTCCTCTTTTTAAACAGCACATGTTGAATCACATTCTGTGCTACTGTTTTATAATTGTTTTCATTTAGCAATAAATTGCAATAACTTTTTCTGATTAAAAATTATTTTTTGTGCTAGAAAACTTACGAAAATAAAAATTACCAGAAAGGGTACTGCCAAAAAAATCATAAATTTTTGTATATTTGTAGATTACAGATTTTTTTAAAAAGAGTTTTTGGTGGAGTAAGTACTTCATATCCTCCACTTGAGAAATAAAGTTTCAATGTTTTGAACATTTTAACAAATTAAATTACAATATTTAATCTGGACCCCAAAAAAAAAGGAGGTGATAAAACCAACAGCAAAATTCAAAGAGAAGACAGGCTGACCAAGGTACCATCAGCACCTTCACAATTGGTCCAATTAGTCCAAACCCTGAGATTTGGGGCAAAGTGTATTATAGCAATTTGCCTACCACTCCCAAGTGCCTCCAGAGCACCCTGCAGACCTGGACCCACAGCTGCTCCCACTGACACAGAATCAGGGGCCAATACACTTGTACCCTAACAACATGGAAAGACAGAGTGGGAAGTGTTTCCTCCAGGTCCGGGAAATGAGTGTTTTCGGGAAGAATCAGGTGATCACGCAGCTGAAGGAAAGAGCAGCTCCGCTGGGAAGCAGCGTGTACCGTGCTCTCTGCACGTCAGAAACACGAGACAGGAGGTGGTGAAAGGAGACAGCGCTGGGGTGTAAGAGGTCTAGGACCCCAGCAGGCATGGATTTGATAGCTGGGTTCAGAGAGCAGGCGCCACTCAGAGAGGGGATGGGATGGATTAGTCAGAGCCAGGAACACAAGATGTCCCAGAGAGGGGGACTCTAGAATTTAAAATGCTCTAGCAAAAGCTGTGTCAGAAGATCACAGAAGGCAGTGACTACACGTCATGGGGTGTGAGCTAGACAGGTGGTCAGCAGATTTTAACAAAACCTCTCTGTGAAATATAAACTCAGAAGTCTTTTCAATATGGAGGAAAAGCAAGTGTTCTACACGAGTCATGCAGTGTGGCCCTCTGGCCATGGTGGGGGCTGTACCTGGATGTGGGCCATCTCGCCCTGCAGCCTGACCCGGGCCTCCTGGGCCAGGGCGAGCTGCTGCTGGTACCACTGCCGGACACTCTGCAGGGACGCGATCTCAGCCTGGGATGCCTTCAGCTTGCTGGTGAGTGTGGCGCGCTCCAGCTGCACCTGCTGTAGCTGGCTCTGCAAGGCTGTCATCTGCTGCCGCAGGTCATGCACTGAAACAGGCAAGCACAGTGCTCAGGCCACCGCATGGCCTGGGAAACCGGCCTCCGCAGAGAGCGGGGACCCGCTGGTTCTCCTCCTCTTCAGCAGTGACGTCTGAAGTGCAAGTGAGGGCACTTAACCCTGGAGCAGAGCCATCCAAGTTGGGTGGGGTCTGGTCATTTATCATCAACTAATAACACAAAACCTTGTTTTACCTGTGCTTCTGTTAAAAGACACCTGACTTCACTTTCTGTGGATTCATTAACACTGAACTGACAGTCGACAGCACCCAACCTCTGCCTGGATGAAGCTTGTCTAGTATAAGGATTTTCTTTGAAAAGAGCCCAAAACCATCCTGCACTTACGAATACCAGACAGTGTTGGGGTTTATTGTAAATAGCAAAACCACTCCCAAAAGCACAAAAATAAACAACAACAACAAAAAAATGGCACTAAATCAACCATAAAAGGGCACTTGGGGAACAATAAGTGAACTGGGAAAACAGCCTTGTACATCAGGCAACCCCCGCGGTTCTCTGCTCTGCACCTGTCTGTAAACAACTGGAAAGAACTCTGAGTAGATTAAATTCAGTGAGTCGGTGAATTCGTAACTAGGGAAATCTGCAAACAGGGAGAGCGACTGTGTGTCTGGGAGCTTTCTGGCTTGAGACTTTGGCCTGATGAAGTCTGTGAGTCATCAACAAACTCAGGAACAGTATCTACAAGAAACTCCACTGGTTTGCTGATATGGTCAACTCTTAACACGGGTGATGGCAGGGGGAGCAGACAAGAAATCACAGCACAAACCCAAGTCATAGTCCAAACAAAACCAGTCAAATATTTAAAAACTAAATTTTGCCAAACACTTAAGAAAACACAATTTTAAATTCTAAAAATTTAAAAAAAAAAAAAAAAAAGACAGGATTCATGACCCCTAACCTTGGGAAATCCAATCTCTGCTCTTAAAATCCTTGAGAACAGAAGTGCCTCAAAGTTCAGCATGGTAGGGCTTTAGGAAGGCAACTGGGGCATCCCATGCACCCCAAATCCCCCACCCAGCTGGTGCTGTACTGGGTGCGGGTCACTGTTGACCTGCTCTGGTCAGGTCAGACCTTGCAACCCGAGCACTACAGAACTTTTTGAACATTATATTAATAATTCTCTTAAGGGGCAGGGTATCATAAAATGCCCAGAGACTAAAAACAGTAAGCTGTTATATTTCTCAGATGGTGCTCCCCACCACTCCCCCACTTCCCCAGTATCAGGATAAAGCTCTTGTGACAGCAGCATGTCACTCTTTCTTTTCTGTCGTAAGAACCAAAACCTAGTCTCACAAGTCTTATGACCAAGACTCCACGTGGGCAGACCTGGTCCCTCACAGCCACCGCACCACACCACTTCCCATCTCTTAGGCTCCCAGACTTCAAGGATGAGGGTGTCATCTATCCAGGCTTCTGGAGGACCAGGATCTGGGCTGACATGCCCCTGGGCTCTGAGTGCCTTCGCCCCATCCCCAACCCCCCACCCTTCTCCTACCTGCAGTGCACAGGGAGATGCTGAGCCCACAGACCAGGTTCTTGGTGCCTAGACATGGGTGGCTCATGGACTCTGGGAATGGAGTGTGCGTCCCCAGGATGAGCAGAGAGCACGAGGGAAGGACCCCACAAGTCCTTCACTTACCACTAAGGCTCCCAGACTCCACTGTTTCATTAGTCTACCATTCTGAAGGGGGCTCCCCTAGGGACCCAGCTAGACTCAAAATCTGAACTTACGGAGGAAAAAGAAATATTTACTAGTCACTGGTCTCAGTGTTGCTTTTAAATACTCCAAATAGCATCTGCAATGCTGGAAGAAGCAGGAGGGTCTAGCCCCCCAAGCAACAAATGGCTAGGGAGGCAGGAGTGGAAACAATTACATCTAACTATCAAAGGTCCAAAGTCCATTTCTAAGACCTAAGCCACCCCTTGACACGCATGCAAAAACAGGCAGAATTCCACAAGTTCAACCAAACATAACACTCCAATAGGCAAGTGGACACTTCATGTACAAATCAGAAGGGACAATAACCCCTCAGCACATTGATGGGACAGTAGGTCAGTCCCCAGAGCAGACAGGGAGAAGGGGATGACAGAGGATGCAATAGTTGGATGGCATCACCAACTCAATGGACATGAGTGTGAGCAAGCTCTGGGAGACGGTGAAGGACAGGGAAGCCTGGTGTGCTGCAGTCCATGGGGTCGCAGAGTTGGACACGACTGAGCAAGTGAACAACAACCAGAGCAGATAAGATGAAACCTCCAGGGGCACAGCCCCTGGGTGCCTGCATACAACTAAGGGGCAGACGCGGGACCGCTCACCTGTGTTGTCCTTACTGAGGATGCTTCTCTGCATCTCCTCCACTTTGGCCATTAGTCTCTGATATTGCTCCTCTGCCACCTGCAGGTCACTGTTGGAGGATGCCAAGCTGGCATTCTTGGCTTCCAGCATGTTCTGCAGGTCAGTCATTGCCTGCTCGAGGTCCCAGCAGGACTGCTTCAAGGTATCCACTTCTGAACTGAGTGAATCTTGTCTCTGCTGGCTGCTGTGGCTGTGCTCCAGCTGCGCCTGCAGCCTTGTGTGCAGAGCAGCCAGCTGCGCCTGCAGCTCGGCCTTTTCTTTAAGTGCCTGGAGAGACACACAAACATCTATGCTGACTCTCGGAAAAATAAGTCACTTCCGCCCTGCCTAATAAGAGGGCTGCCAAAACTCAGCCAGTGAGACAAAGAAAGGTGTCCAACAGGTGGCCTTTACAGGAAAGCACCACATTGTACAAACTATTCAGGAACTCCAGCATTTCAGCTATCCCCAAAGAAGGGGTTTCTCCAATCAGGCCCAGCAGGCAGGTAGGTGGGGTGAAGACAGAATGTGCTTGTTTTCTGCATGGCGGCACCTGAGCAAGCCAGCATGGGGAGAAGGCTCTGCAATCACCTTCTCACCCACAAGGACGTTGGAAAACACACACACACACACACACACAGACACACACAGACACACACACAGACACACAGACACAGACACACACACACACACACACAGAATACCTGAGAGCTGAGGGATCTCTAATAGATGAAAAGCAGTCAGATTCAAGTTTGGGAAAAACCAAACCCACAGAACACATCAGCCGGGAAAGGGCACCATTACATGAGGCCTTGAGGCTGCAGCCAGGGGCACAGAGCAGCCTGAGGCACCATCTGTGCTAGGTGGCAGAACCACAGGGACCCCTGTCTGATGGACACGGCAGGAAGTGACAGGAAAGGAGGGGCCAGCAGAAGGCCCAGGCACCTGGAGCACCAGAGAAAAGACAGGGAGCAAAGGGCACAGTCCCCGCCCATCAGCATCTCTCACCCACCCTAAAGTCAGCCTATCAGGAGGTGCAAGTAGAGCAATTTCAAAATGCAAAAAGAAGCAGACAGTTGTACATCAACATACAATAGGAGAAAAGCAACCTTTCGAAGACAAACAATAGATACAACAAACAGAAGAACAAATACCCAAAGAAAAGAAGCTAACTGAGCAGATGCAGTAAGATTTTTAGTAAGTATAATTAGTGTCTTCACAGAAATGCCAGCAAGTTTTGCATCCGTAACAACCCACAAAGATCTTGGCTTGGACACAGCCGAAGAACAAATCAAATTCCAGGAGATCAGTTCAGTTCAATTGCTCAGTTGTGTCCAACTCTTTGTAATCCTGTGGACTATGGCACATCAGGCTTCCTTGTCCATCCCCAACTTCTGGAGATTGCTCAAACTCCTTTCATGGAGTTGGTGCTGCCATCCAACCATCTCATCCATCCTCTGTTGTCCCCTTCTCCTCCTGCCTTCAATCTTTCCTAGCATCAGGATCTTTTCCAGTGAGTCAGTTATTTATATCAGGTGGCCAAAATACTGGAGCTTCAGCTTCTGCATCAGTCTTTCTAATGAATATTCAGGACTGATTTCCTTTAGGATGGACTGATTTGATCTCCGTGCAGTCCAAGGGCCTCTCAAGAGTCTTCAACACATCAATTCAAAAGCATCAATTCTTCGGCACTCAGCTTTCTTCATAGTCCAACTCTCACATCCATACGTGACTACTGGAAAAACCATAGTTTTGACTAGATGGATCTTTGTTGGTAAAGTAATGTCTCTGCTTTTTAATATACTGTCTAGGTTGGTCATAGCTTTTCTTCCAAGGAGCAAGTGTCTTTTAATTTCAAGGCCACAGTCACCATCTGCAGTGATTTGAGAGTCCAAGAAAACAAAGTCTATCACTGTTATCATTGTTTTCCCATCTATTTGCCATGAAGTGATGGGACCAGATGCCATGATCTTCATTTTTTGAATGTTGAGGTTTAAGGCAACTTTTCCACTTTCCTCTTTCACTTTCATCAAGAGGCTCTTTAGTTCCTCCCGCTTTCTGCCATAAAGGTGGTGTCATCTGCATATCTGAGGTTATTGATATTTCCCCCGGCAATCTTGATTCCCGCTTGTGCTTCATCCAGCCTGGCATTTTGCATGATGTACTCTGCATATTAGTTAAATAAGCAGGGTGACAGCCTTGACGTACTCCTTTCCAAATTTGGAACCAGTTGTTCCATGTCTGATTCTAACTGCTGCTTCTTAACCTGCGTACAGATTTCTCAGGAAGCAGGTAAGGTGGTCTAGTATTCAATCCCATCTCTTGAAGAATTTTCCACAGTTTTGTTATGATCCACACAATCAAAGGCGTTGGTGTAGTCAATAAAGCATAAGTAGATGTTTTTCTGGAACTCTCTTGATTTTTCTATGATCCAACAGATGTTGGCAATTTGATCTCTGATTCCTCTGCCTTTTCTAAATCCAGCTTGAACATCTGGAAGTTCTCAATTCATGTACTGGTGAAGACTTACTTGGAGAATTTTGAGCATTACTTTGCTAGTATATGAGATGAGCATAATTGTTTGGTCATTTGAACATTCTTTTGCATTGCTTTTCTTTGGGATTGGAATGAAAATTGACCTTTTCCAGTCCTGTGGCCACTGCTGAGTTTTCCATATTTGCTGACATATTGAGTGCAGCACTTTCACAGAATCATCTTTCAGGATTTAGAATAGCTCAACTGGAATTCCATCACCTCCACTAGCTTTGCTCA
>SJYA01002351.1:1351413-1448801 GCA_006410615.1 Neotragus moschatus
ATGAAATGTTCCCTTGGTATCTCTAATTTTCTTGAAGAGATCTCTAGTTTTTCCCATGTTATTGTTTTCCTTTATTTCTTTGCATTGATCACCTAAGAAGGCTTTATCTCTCCTTGCTATTTCTTTGGAACTCTGCATTAAAATGGATATATCTTTCCTTTTCTCCTTTGCCTTTAGATTCTCTTTTCTCAGCGATGTGTAAGACCTCCTCAGACAACCATTTTGCCTTCTTGCATTTCTTTTTCTTAGGGATGGCCTTGATCACTGTTTCCTGTACAATGTCTCGAATCTCTATCCATAGTTCTTCAGGGACTCTGTCTACTTGTCACTTGAATCTATTTGTCACTTCCACTGTATAATCGTAAGGGGTTTGATTTAGGTCATACCTGAATGGACTAGTGGTTTTCCCTACTTTCTTCAATTTAAGACTAAATTTTGCAATAAGGAGTTCATGATCTGAGCCACAGTCAGCTCCTAGTCTTCTTTTTGCTGACTACATAGAGTTTCTCCATCTTTGGCTGCAAAGAACATAATCAATCTGATTTTGGTATTGACCATCTGGTGATGTCCATGTGTAGAGTTTTCTCTTGCGTTGTTGGAAGAGGGTATTTGGTATGACCAGTGTGTTCTCTTCGCAAAACTCTGTTAGCCGTTGCCCTGCTTAATTTTATACTCCAACGCCAAATTTGCCTATTACTCCAGGTATCTCTCATGCTCCACAGGAGGACAAAGTGAAAACCGTGTACAACCAAAAGGAACCTTGAAACCTGAATAATTATCTCTTCAGTCTGGAGTTTATGCAGCAGAGCAAGCATTCTAGTGTGGGTGCCCTCCCCACATCCCCACAGCACAGGTTACTGAGGGGACAGCCCCCATCCCCTACCCCTGTCTTGACCAGACACCTCTCCAGGCCCTTGCCGTCCTCCTGCCAAGTGCAGAGGGTCAAAGGCAGCTGAACTGATTTACTCTGATTGTTGATAGGAATGCTGAGAATTAAGGGATCGAAAATGATTTTTCAGGCATATGCAAACCAGATAAAGCAAAATTCATATCAGAAAAAGCAAAAAGTACTAAAGGGACAAAGATGACAATTTCACTGGGCCAGAAAAAGGTGAAATCCACTCCAAAGATTGAACTGTATGGTCTGTTAGGTCTCTAATAGCGGAGCTAGGAGGTATCCAGGGCAGATCCTGACAGAGATACAGGGAGAAACCCCACAGTTAGAGTGGGAAACTAGCATACCTCTTTCCAAGGCTGACAAATAGAACAAGAAAAATAAATGGTTACAGAGGACAGGGCTGCTAATGATGATAAAGCTTCCTCTTAAGGACATGTGTAACACTTCATGTGTAGTGAATAGGAAACTGCACATTCTTTCCAAAGACATGGCACATTAATACATCCAGCACATTTCAATTACCTGACTAGCTTCTAATGATAAAGCTTCCAGCTGTCCTTCAAGTCTCATTTTTTCTTTAAGAACCTGCAACATTTCATCATGAGTTTCAGCAACAGAGCTTTCCATGGACACACTAGAGGATAAAGACAAAAGGATCAGGTGGTGGGAGTATAACTGATCATTATCTTCCTTTATGCTGTCCATACTCTCCAGATTTCATACCCTTCTGGCTACTCTCCCCTAATTAAAAAAATTTCTTTTCATTTTGGTATAGGCTTCTCTCTAGTTGCAGCACTTGGGCTTAGTTGCCCCAAGGCACATGTGACTTTAGTTCCCTGCTGCTGCTGCTGCTAAGTCGCGTCAGTTGTGTCCAATTCTGTGTGACTCCATAGGTGGCAGGCCACCAGGCTCCCCCGTCCCTGGGATTCTCCAGGCAAGAACACTGGAGGGGGTTGCCATTTCCTTCTCCAATGCATGAAAGTGAAAAGTGAAAGTGAAGTCGCCCAGTCATGTCCGACTCTTAGTGACAGCATGGACTATAGCCTACCAGGCTTCTCCATCCATGGGATTCTCCAGGCAAGAGTACTGGAGTGGGGTCCCACTGACTTCTCCCCTTAGTTCCCTGCCAGGGATCAAACCTGTATCCCCTGCTTTGGAAGATGAATTCTTAACCAAAAATTTTAAAATTAGATCAAGTCCTTAGGTTTAAGCCCTTTCCCTACTTTTTTTAAAAAACAGATAAGTGAAAAGATTTAGGTAGACAGTTAAAGCTCAAACTCTCGCCCCACAGTAGGGCCTTTACAGCCAGCACAGGGCCAGAACACCTTTATGGAGACGTGAGTCCATGTCACATCAACAAATCCTGGAAAGCAGGATACCTTAACATTGCAGGTGAGCACTCATCAGACCCAGTTTCTTTTCTAATAAAGCAACAGAGAGTGTATAAATGAAATGTTAAGGACTAAGTGGGAACTCTGAGGAGAAGATGGTGTCTCACGGGCTCCAGTGTCACCCACCTGCTGCAGATGCTATTGGTTCGGCTTCGCGTCTCCCCGTTGACCTCCTGCCTCTGCTCTTGGTGCTCGGCTGCTGCAGCCTGCAGGACATCTGAGATGGAGGGGAACTGGCCCAGGGCTCCAACTGCGATCTCCCTGCCACTGACCACGTAGGGGGCCTCACGCGTGCCCCCCATGTTCACTGGGATACGTGGTGTCCCTCGGGCGGAGACGCTGCTGTAGGAGGAGCTATCGCTCTCCGTCCCGTCAGCCTCGGACACGTTGTCTCCAGTCAGGGACGCATTCTCCAGGCGGTCGTCGGCCTCGGGGCACAGGCTGACCTCAGACACCACTGATGTCGCGCTGCCTCGGTTCTGCTTCAGGGAGCCCCTGGTAGAGTCCGGAGCTGGAACATTTCCACCAGAATTCCGAACGTCTGAATCTTCAGTTCTGTAATCAGCCAGAGACCGAATTTTGCTTGATTTGGAACTTTTTTTCTCCTTAGGATGTGCCAGGAGCCCTAAGCTGCCCACCTTCGGCCCCCGAGGGACACTGGTGCGCAGGAAGGAATATTCTTTTGTCATAGCCACGGCACTGGCCCTCGGTAAGGTTTCTGGGTTCAACATGAGTTCAGGATCAAGTGTGCTAAAAAGTCTCGTTTTAGTTACAGGTTGACTGGACTGAGGAGGAAAAAAAAGTACAAAAATTATGTTTAAAATTGACAAGCAGCATTCAAAAATCGCCACCGAGAAAGGCCATACTGATTACATAAACAGAGCACCCTCCCGCCATGCTCCCATGTCACCGGCCTTCCATTCTTAACCTCACTCCTCCATGTCCATCCCAGGGAAAGTCCAAGCACAAGCCTGTCATGACTGTGACCTGATGACATTTTAAAACACCGACTAGAGCAAGTCCTTCCTCATCACACCTCCTTCACAAAATTTCCCTGCCTATTCTCTCACATTTATTCTTTTAGATAAACCTTGAAATTTTTCTTCAAGTTAAAATATTAGTCCTGCTGAATTAGAACTACCATAAATTTATATTTACTTATGGGATAATGAGCAGTTTTCCTCCATTTATTCATATCTGTTTGCATGATCCTTGACAGAGAAACTTATGTTGTGTTTTACCTAGATTCTAAACCATTTTTGTTGCCGTTTGATACTTAGAAATTATTTTGTTGATACTGTAAATATTATTTTTTTCCCTCTAATTTTATAACTGGTCATACTAGGATAACTACTTTTCATATCTATATTTCAAACTATTTGTGAACCCCAATTATTTTATAATATTTTAATAAATTTATAATAGCAATTTTCAGTTGATTCATCAGCATTTTTCTAAGGTGTTATCAACACCTGCAAATAACAATGTCATTTCTCTCTTTCTTTTTTTTAAATAATTTTCTTTATATTTTTTGCTGCACTGGGTCTTTGTTGCTACACAGGCTTTTCTCTAGTTGAGGCAAGCAGGGGCTACTCACTAGTTGCGGTACATGGGCTTCTCATTGTGATGGCTTCTCTTGTTGCTGAACACAGGCTCTAGGGCATGTGGGCTTCAGCAGGTGCAGCATGTGGGCTCGGGAGTCACAGCTCCTGGGCTCTAGAGCACGAGCTTAATAGTTGTGGCACATGGGATCTTCCTAGACTAGGGATCGAACTCATGTCTCCCACACTGGCAGACATATTCTTCACCACAGAGCACCAAGGAAGCCCTCTTCTATTTTTTAATACTTATATCTCTCATTTCTTTTTCTTATATCATTGTGTTATCTAGAACTTCCCAACTGGCCTTGAATGAAACTGAGGATGTGAGAAGATGACATTCCTTGATGCTAAATCAACATGACTTTCTTCTACAAATAAACTAATGTTCAGTTCATGTTATTCTATAAAGTCACTGCAGTTGCAAAGTGGTGAGGGACAAGGTGGGTGAGGAGCATCTCGGAACGATGCTACGACACAGCAGCAAGGATCAGTGAGTCGGAGCAGCAAGGAAGAGTAAGGCATGTGGGTGGCAGACTGATCGGACCGCCCAGACAGATACACACACTATAAAGCTGCCACAATTAGAGCCACAGAGACCAAGAAAAGCAGCAGACGGACTGATGACATGGAACACAGCCCAAGAACTGGCCCAAGTATTGGTGGCGTCTATAGATATTAAGGGAGAATGCCAGAAAGTGAAAAGACAGACTACAAAATAAGCAGTCTCAAGATAGCTGACCAGCAGTCCACAAAGAGGCTCATTCCTACCTCTCACCTCCATCCAAGCAAGTGGATTATATCTACATAATAAAATAAAAAAACATAACTTATGAAAACTTTTTACATTATCTCTTACTTTTAGTATAAAAATAAAAGAGGTGAATTTACATCCTTCAAATAGGGGGATCTTAAATATGATATAAACCCTAAAAGAAGTAACAGCAAAGACTGACAGTTCTGACTATAAACGTTCAAATCAATGTGCAGGATCTTCCCTGGTGGTCCAGAGGTTAGCACTCTGAGCTTCCACTGCAGGGGGGTCAGGTTCAATCCCTTACGATTCTGTCAGCCGAGCAGCAAAGCCAAAATCAATAAAAACAAAAAGCTGATGTGCAGCAAAAAAAAAAAAACCAGAAAAGAAGTCATGGAAAATTAAGAAAAAATTATTTGCAAAAATACTAAAAGGGAATAATTTCCTCATATATAGTACCAACACAGCAAAAAGACAAACTGAAAAACAGACAAAGGCTGACAAAGACATTCAGCCAATATGTATAAAGGTGTTTATTGTTAGGAAGTACTTTTTTTCTCAGCTATCTGAGAACAAAGATTCAATTTTTATT
The DNA here is from genome assembly GCA_006410615.1 of Neotragus moschatus. Taxonomy (NCBI): domain Eukaryota; kingdom Metazoa; phylum Chordata; class Mammalia; order Artiodactyla; family Bovidae; genus Neotragus; species Neotragus moschatus. The sequence goes on from SJYA01002351.1 coordinate 1,356,647, forward strand.
ATTTCTAATCCTCCCAAAGATGAGAAGTCTAGCAGTCTTACAGACTGCTAAATGGAATGTAAACCAGTCCTTATCAACAAATACATAAAACCTTTTATCCAATAATTTAACAGTTAAGGATTTACCCACAAAAGTATACCAAGATACAAAACATTCACTGCAGCACTGTTTGCAATTTCAAAAAATTAGAGACAACCTAAAATGCTGATCACTTCGGGCTGCTTAATGCAATGCTGGTATGTGCGCATGGTTACAAAGGGTGAGGACGGTCTCTACTGCGCTGAGGCAGGACAGGTGCGTGAGAAAGGTCGCGTGAAGAGCAGCACAGAGAGGGCGCTCGCCCTGTACACAATCTTCGCCTCTACATGAAGGACCTGTGCGGTGATGCTCTCAAAGTATTTACCGGACTACAAAACGGGGGGACTTTCACTCATCCTCTCTAGCCTTTAAACATGAAGTATGAATTACGCTCCTAAAGAAGTATCTTTTTATTCTTAGTTTGGGCTTCCCTGGTGGCTCAGACGGTAAAGAATCCTCCTGCAATGTGGGAGACCTGGGTTTGATCCCTGGGTTGGGAAGCTCCCCTGGAGGAGGTCATGGCAACCCACACCAGTATTCTTGCCTGGGGAATCGCCATGAACAGAGGAGCTTGGTGGGCTACAGTCCATGGGGTCGCAAAGAGTCAGACACGACTGATAGACTAAGCACATTTTTAGTTTAACTGTTTTTGCTTGCTTGTTTCATTTTTTAATTTACTGCATTGGGTCCTTCTTAGTGGCACGAGACCTTTGTTACCGTGCACAGACTCTCTAGCTGTGATATGTGGGCTCCAGAGCACGTGGGCTCTGTAGTTGCAGCTTGCAGGCTTAGCTGCCTGAAAGCACGTGGGATCTTAGTTGCCTGAACAGGGATCAAACCTACGTCCTCTGCATTGCAAGGTGGATTCTTAACCATTGGACCACCAGGGAAGTCCCATGTACATATAATTTTTAAAGATGGGAACTGATGTTAAATTTCACCCTGAACTCCTAACACATTAATTGCCTAATGCTGGATGACCCAGACAGAGCTTGGACTTGCAGTGCAAACCTGAGAGGCAGGCTGTGGACAGGAGGAGCATATATACAGTGGCTGGTCTGTATCTTGGTTCCACCACTTTACTGCTAAGTGACCTTTGGCAAGTTCTTTACCTGCCTAAGTCTCACTGTAAAATCTGTGGGGAAATTAACATTGCCTGGTGCACATAACCCCTGACTACTGACTGTCACTGAAAGGTTTTCTGACAGGCCACCTGGATAGATGCCTGAATGCCCCCGATGGGGTGGGAGCCTCAGTCAGTTCAGAGCCTGGTGCTGGCTCTTCCAGTCTGTTTACATCAGCTTCGGAGCAGTGACACTCGAAAAGCCACGATTCTCTCTTGGGAAAACAAATGGCCAACTCTGATAAGGACTTGTCACAACTAAATCATTCACTGAAAGTGTTTTATTTTTTTAAAGCATGTTTTTTTTTAGTTTGCTTAGTTTCAAATTCCTTTAATTTGAAATTTCTCATGTTGATAAACTTGGATTAAGACTGAAGTGAACCTTCACACACGCCTTTCCTAGATTCACTTGACTGATTAAAAATACTATTTTCATTAGTATCCTAATAAGGGTTTCATATCTGAATAAAACTGATTTTAGCAAAGCGTATGCACATACTTTAGAGAAGGAAATGGCAATCCACGCCAGTATTTTTGCCTTGAGAATCCTATGGACAGAGGAGTCCATGCAGTCACAAAGAGTTGGACATGACTGAGTGACTAACATATATGCACACTCTTATCATGTGTGTGACATGCCACACAGTCTAATACCGTACAGCAAAGTTCAGCAGAAACTCACTTACACAATAAACAAGTCAAACCCAAGACTGGCTGCTCAAGTACAGAGAGCGGTTACACCCACATGTTCGCTGCCTCTGCTTTTCTAATGGCAGATTTAGACATAAAAGATGCCTGTTTGGAGGGAAGAAGGACCAGAGGGCCGGGAACCACAGCCCCAGGGAATCTCCTCAAAGGGTGGGAACTACATGAGAAAGATGATCTTTGTAGAGACACACACAAGCCCATCCCAGCAAAGACAAATAAACAGCAGATCCTAGAATTATGACTGACTGCCCGCTGTTTCTTCCATTAGCTGGTTCGAGAGAGGGAGACTCACTCTTTCCTGCTGGCGTTTCACCCTGTACTGTTTGAGCTGTTCTTCCAGCCGCTTCCGAGCCTGCAGTCGGACCTGTTCCTCCTTCTCCAGGGGCAGCGAAGCCTCTGTTGAGCCTGAGGTGGGGAAACGGCCATTGAGAAACTCACAACACAACAGGACACAGAAGATAAATCAGAAGAGCAGCTTGGCTGTCTTGCATTTTATTACTGATATGATTTAGCTTTAAATAACACATGGCTGTCTAGTTTGAAAGAACTGTTTGCAAACAGATGGAGGACTGTAAGCCCTGGACACTGACCACAGATAGGACCTACCTGGTGGCAGACACAGTGGCCCAACACAGGGGTGGTGCCTCTACCAGCAGCGCACCGCCACCAATGGGCATCCCGCCAATAAAACAGGACGCGCGCAACTTGCACCTTCTAGTAATTAAAGAACTGAACTTGAAGTTGGTGCCAGTGTGAGTGTTTTGAGGCTCCCACCAAGCTCTAACTCTGCTTCCTTACATTACAGAGGAACATGAATAGCAATCCTGATGGAATGACAGGAAGCAGCGGCAAACAGGAACATGCTACCAAACTCGCCTTCTTTACCCAGGTACATCCCAGCAGATTACCTCAGTTTCCTACCCAAGGTGACTCCAGTCCAAGAGCCATGCTCAGGGACAAGAGGGGAACTATGCTGACAACTTTCAGGCAGCTAACAAAATTTAAAATATCTAAAACCCAAACTTTCACTATGGGTAAAAAAAAAAGAGCTGAACAGTGAGTGAAAGGTAGGCAAGACCCAGGCCTCCCAGCTCAGGGCCAAGGGGCTGGCTAGAGCAGAGGAATGCTATAACCGAGCCCCTTCCTAGGCGGCACCATCCTCAAATATGAATTCTGGGAGGGAAGCTGCTGTTGTTTTAAATAATCCCTAAAACCTGAGCAGTCGCCAAGAATTTCATTAGGAATTCACTAATGTTGTTACTGATTGTGCACTCATACTCTTCATATAAGTTTCATATGAAAGAGCTTATATACTTTTCACATCACTAAGTGGTCCAGATGGCAGAGACCACCAGAGGCATGGCCTCAGGGCTGGGCACATTCCTGGGAGGGGAGGGCAGGGGAAAAGCAGGAGAACCTGGGGCCAGAGCTCACAAATCCCTCAGGTCAGGACCCAGGATTTCACACAGCATCCTGGCTGACATGCTAACAGTTTGTTTACAGAAATGTTTAAAGTATGCTGTGACCCTAAGAGCACAGTGAAAAAATTCATGTGAGCACCCTCTAGTAAGCATGGGAGTACAAGTTGCAAATGAAAGCATCAAGGCAGCATTGCTGCACACCCAGCAGACTGGTGACGACTGAAAGGAAACAGCATCTTTGTCCTCTCACAGGGCATCAGCGCCCTTGCAACGTGATCACCCATGATGGAGATAAACAGCCACTGCTTCTGACCATGAGTTCTGCTCCTGGGATGGAGTGCATAGAAATGAAAGCACCAGTGCTGCAACACGCACGGGGAGCTGCTCACTGCAGCACTGGTCCCCTGGCCCTGACCCAGCCACACTCGGGGCTTCTCCAACCTTAAAAGAATGGACGTGGAGCTGCATCAACTAACGTAGGGCAATCTCCAGGTGACAGCACTAGGTGAGAAGAGCATGCAATGATGTGAAGGACATAGGCCCATTTTAAGAACAACGATCCTCCAAATCTGGCTGTTTTCAGAGGCCTGTAAGGCACTATGTGAGAAGGTGGCTGACCTGGAAGGGAGAGGAGGAAGTACTGAAGCAGGGACCAGGTGTAACAGCACCAGCTGTGAAATGACCCCATTAGGTAAGATTACATAAGTCTGTGTGTGAAAACTTGCATGTTAGAAAAGCCTTCAGGACTCTCAGGCTGACAGTTTGCAACTTGTTTGCCCCTGAATCCCCAGGGATTAGCACAAACTAAAGGCTGATTAAAGTAACTCATAAAAGAAAGCGTTCAAGCTGTAACTGTCAAGATCAAATCCCCACTGCTGCTTGCTCACCACGCCGGGTGATAGAAGACATGCACACACAGGCCCTTCAAAGTGGGGCCTCCAGTGCCATTGTCACCATCAGGCTGTGACAAAGCGTTATCTTCCCTCTGAAATGGAGCTATTTGTTAAACGCACAACCCACCACGGTGATAAAACAGCAACAGCCGAGGGGCGAGCCCTTCGGGGCCTGTGCCTCTCAAGGACAGTGAGTGACAGGGGCCCGGGGGGTGGGATGGGGGATGGGGAGGGGGAGAGAGCCCGGCAGGAAGATGCTTACACAGTTGCGTTTCTTGCATAGGAAGACTGAGTCTGAGGGACTGCAAAGCTTCTTTTCTAACAATGCCCTCAGCACTAGTCCCCTGAGACTTCCTTAGGTTGTCATGGAAACCAGCCACACCTGGAGACGCATCAGGACCCGCTGGCGAGGGAGGCTCTGAGAACTGTGGTGTCGGCCCATTCAGACAGGTGTCCCCCTGGCGTCCTTCATCTGAAGTTCTGTTTACCTTGGCACTGGCACCTGGAAAAGAGGGTGTGCTGGGCCATCATGTTTTAACAACTAAAACAGGACAAGAGGGAATCTAGACATGGGAGCACTCTCCACATCCCAGGAACCTGTTCACTCTGCAAGGACAGCAAGGCTGTCCTTCCGAAGGGCAAGTGATGTGGACAAGTGATTCAACCTCGCAGGGTAATGCTCTCACCTGCAAGACACCCTCCTCACCTTCCGCACTACAGCTATAGAATTTCAGTAGTCATGTTTCCTTTTCATTTAAACAAGACCAATAAGAAATCTTATGAAAGTCTGTTTTTAAAACAATAGCAAAAAAACCCTCCACAGATCCTTAAAACATGGCCAACAATGTTTCTAATGAGCATTGTTAACAGCAGTACTAACCAGTGTCACAGCCTCACATTTACAAANTTTCCTTTTCATTTAAACAAGACCAATAAGAAATCTTATGAAAGTCTGTTTTTAAAACAATAGCAAAAAAACCCTCCACAGATCCTTAAAACATGGCCAACAATGTTTCTAATGAGCATTGTTAACAGCAGTACTAACCAGTGTCACAGCCTCACATTTACAAAGGGCTGATTCCAAAGTTATTTCAAGGCATAAGTTTATCATACAAAATGAGACATCAAAGGTGAAGAGTTAGAACAGCTGATGAGAATGATTACCCCAAAGCTGAGGACAGAACCCAGAGTCTATGCTTCTGACTGACAAACACCTAATGGGTAAAAACCCAAGTTAACCAGTGATGACTATTCACCTGCATATCAAGCTCAGTCTCCTCTACTAACATTACTACAAGTTACTTACACACTAACTGAAACCTATTTTTGTATCAAAAGAAAAGTGCTCTCCCCCTGATGGGCAGCCAGTTGGCAGCCAATGAGTCGAGGAGATACATGGAGAGGCTTCAAGGCATGTTCCAGGGGCTCCTAAGCACTGCAGTGCCCCAGGTCCCCATAAGGTCAGCACCACTTGGATCTCATGATGTACCTAGTATACAACTAGGAAATCCCCCCTGTACTCAAGCAAATTGAAAATGGGTTTCTGTCACTTAAATGTGAGTCCCAACTAACATAGCCACTAACTGTCATGCCTCCCTGAAAGGAAAACTAGAATATAAAGTGGTGGGGAGGGGGCAGACACAAAACAGAATGAGGAGGACCCCACCACAGCTCTGACACAACCATCTGTTCTTTTACACAAACAGCTGAGGTGAGGGGTGGGGTGGGAGTGGGGAGGAAATCGTGCATTTCAGATGCAAGTTAATCAGGTCAATACCACTTCCTAATGGGCTTATCAAATCTGGGAGTTTCTAAAGTGTCCTGCTTACGAAAATAATTATTTGAGTGTCACACTGCACTTTTAAAAAAATCTAAAAGAAGGCCTAATAAATAATAAGACTTGACTGTTTCCAAACAGAAGTCTAATTATGGATAAACAAATAATGATGGCACAAAAACTGGCCAGCTCCACCTCCTGGGTGCTTCCCAAGTGCTCACATTTCACATGGGCCTTCACCACCACCCTAAGATGGAGGGTGGAAAAGGAAATGGCAACCTACTCCAATACTCTTGCCTGGAGAATCCCTTGGACAGAGGAGCCTGGAGGGCTACAGTCTACGGGGTCGCAGAGTTGGACATGACTGAGTAACAGACACAGACACACACACACACACTACAGTCTACGGGGTCACAGAGTTGGACATGACTGAGTAATGGACACACACACACACACACGATGCAGGGACCATTCATCTTTCCATTTTCTCAGTAAGAATGAGGCGGAAATAAATTAAGTTTCTTGATTGAGGGCTCATTCCTGTTAGAGGCAGACCTAGGAGTTGTTCTAATTGCAGAACCCTTGATCCTGGGCCAAGCCGCATCAGCCTCACCTGGCACTTAAGGAGCAGGAAGCAGCAAAGCCATTTCAGGTGCCTTAGCACTGTTTTACCAGAAGGGAAATGCAGTTTATGCTAGTAAATCAGTGCATACACATGTTATGATGTTCAAGCACACACTGCCCAGGAAGCGGCATGAGGAAGCAGTCATTTATTCTGTGCTTCCAATACACAAATAAGCCACTAGCTAACACGGAAATGTGATCCAATAATCCTCAGATCACTAGAGGCACGCTTTCCAGTTAGTAAAAATCTGACAACCAACCAACCAAAAAAGTAGAATGTTAGGGAGGGGACAGTGATGTGTCAGTGAAGATCTGCACAAGCCTTATGGGTAAACCATGCTGCTCCATCCCTCTGGAGCAGAAAGCTCCAGAAAGTTCCCATTTCATTTAACACACATGGTGTTTGAGTCAAAGTTGGCCTCAACTAAAAAAATACATAAAAACACACTCTGAATGAATTATAAAGTTCCTTAAGCTCTTAGACACCAGTGTCTTCTTCCACAAGGCAAGACGACCTGTTCTCCTGTTTAAAGGTAAGATGTGAGCAGAGCACAGAGTAACTGGCAACTTACACTGGGCTTCATCCCACTGATCCAGCGGTGCCAGTGAGCCAGAGGGCTTTGGGGGGCCCTCGGGTTGAGCTGAGGTGCCACTGCCAGATCTGTCCTCCACCAGGCCCTCCTGCACAGCCGCCGTACTGTCCATGGTCAGGGTGACACGGGCTAGGCTGACGCTCAGAGGCTACAAGTGAACTGGGAGTGAGTTCAGTTTCTGCCATTAGCAATGGCCAAAAGCTCCTGGGACGGACCACAGTAGGTTTGCCATTTTGGGGAAGAGATTTACAGTCTCACAGATGGCCTGAAATCAAACCAGGTAATATCATGCATGATACCTGAAAGGAATAAAAAGAGAAAGAAGGTATTATGAAACTTCATTTGTCAGATTTGAAGTAACAAGTCCAAGACTAACATTTGGTTCCCAACATGCATCTGTGTATTAAATATATTCATACAACAAATAATCCTTGAGCACCTACAGCATCCTATTTTTTGAGGATAAAAAACTGACCCAAACCCATTTGGCCCATCCTTGAAGGCCATCGGCACTGATGACTGCTGAAAACCATCCCCCACCAGGGTAAGAAGCTCCTCCATGTAATCCGCAGAGCTGGGGGTGGGGCTTGGATGACTGAGGAGCCTAGTCAATTTATTTAAACTTAACTGACTTGTATGTAAACAGCGCATGTGGCCAGTGGCTTTAGTATTGGACACAGAGGCCCAAGTGCTCACAGGGGTCAAAGGGTGAGCTCCTCTCCCAGGAGACCTGGCATGTCAGTGCCCAGGCCATGCCTTAGAACCAGAGGTCAACAAGGAAGACGTAACAGCATGGAGCATGATAAACTGAACACTAACGGAGAAAGCATGCGGGGACGAGGACACATGGAAAATAGCCACTGGGGTCTGGGGGGCAAAGAAAGGACCTCACAGCAGGTGGCCAGATGCATTCTTCATTTCTCCCAAGTCTGCTATCTTTCAGCTTGTTCAGCCAAGCTGAATTTAAGGGAGCAAAACTGCCCAAAGCCTGGCAACTGGTTATTGCTTTTGAAGTGTAGTGAGGATATTATCACCTCGTTTCCTCCTCAACAGATAAGGTGCTGCTATTATTCTGCAGAAATGGTGGCATTTACTTCCTTGAAGATAAGATTTCATATTACCCTATGTACTGTTTGGTGTTTCACAGGTTCCAGGACAAAAATTTAGGGACTTTCCTCCGCGGCTTCCAAATGCCACATAGATGTTTTTGAGAAGAGCCTAAGCAACAGCTGACTCTCACTAGACGATCCTGTTTCTCCACAGCTCTCTGCCGCCCTGTCACCCGTGAACAGGCAGCCCTTAGTGGCTGGCACAACCTGTGAGCACCTAGTGATGGGAACCCAGCAGTGTTTGACCTGCAGTGCCAATCATCCACGCATTTCCCTCTGCTATCTGGCACCTCACAGGCCAGCGACATCATGGATTAATAAGTGCTGTTATGAATATAAAAAGGCTATGCCGACTTGCTTTTTGGTGGCCTCATGGCTTGCAGGATCTTAGTTCTGCAACCAGGGATTGAACCCAGGCGCTCAGCACTGAAAGTAAGCAGTCCTAACCAGTGGACTGCTGGGGGATGTCCTATGTCTACTATTAAGTGCACAGCTAGTACTAAGACTCTGTACTTGAAAGGATCACAGACAGAATTGCGTGAAAACATGGGTAGCTACACAATCCAATGTAGTTAATCAATAAGCACCGGGTGCTGCTGGCTCATGGTGCCTGGTGCGAGGAAATATTTGAGGACTGAAACGATGTCTGAAGGGAGGTACCAAGGTCAACCAAACATGATCCTATGTGCAATGAGGTCTCAACTTAGTTTCTGTCTCTACAACATTTGGTAACCTCTTTCATCCACAGAGACACTTTCCAGGTTGGAGGGTGGGTAGACAAACAGGCCAGTTCACAGGTCCCTCTCACAGGGACCTGGCTACACAGGACACCATTGTGACACCTGCTGAGCCTGCCGTCACTCCAAGGGCACAGCTGGTGGTAAGCTGGCCCGAGTGACACCATAGAGGAGGTGATGCCCGCAAGGCCAGGCAAGGGCACATCCAGGCTGTCCCTTCACCACAGGCTTCACTTCACAGACAGGTGACTACAGATGGTCGGGCTGGGACACACACAGTGGGCTGTGGAATCAACTGTCTCTGCCTACGTGTATGGTAAGTGCTGGCCATCCTGAGATGCTCCTTAACAAAGGAAGACATTTACATTTTGNCCTTCACCACAGGCTTCACTTCACAGACAGGTGACTACAGATGGTCGGGCTGGGACACACACAGTGGGCTGTGGAATCAACTGTCTCTGCCTACGTGTATGGTAAGTGCTGGCCATCCTGAGATGCTCCTTAACAAAGGAAGACATTTACATTTTGCTTTGAAATGTCTTTGTTTCTGTCTTGTGGGGGTGGGGTGAAGCTGCCTACATCATCACGTTCCCTAAAATGCCTGCCTGAGAGGGTAACAACAGATTAAGTGCTTTTCAGAGCTGGTCCCTCTGTTGCCAATGCCCTTTTCCCTTTGACCACCAGGCAAATCCCCCTGGATCCTTTCATGTCTGCCACTAGGCACTGCTCTCAAGTGTCCCGCGTCTCAGGTAAAGCACCCCTCCCTGCCATCATGATAACCCCTGCGTGCACCAGTTCAGTTCAGTCGCTCAATCACGTCCGACTCTTTGTGACCCCATGAACCGCAGCATGCCAGGCTTCCCTGTCCATCACCAACTCCCAGAGTTTACCCAAACTCATGTCCATTGAGTCAGTGAATATCACACGGCAATTGTGTGTGTGCCCATCTCTTCCATCACCCTGTAAGATCCTAGACACAGAAATCATCACTCCAGGTCTGCTCCTACCCCCTCAAACATCCCCTACACAGAGTAGTGCTCAATGCAGGCTGCTGACAAATAAATCTCTGCCTCCACCAAGTCCTACCCGTTAGCAACCAAGCTAGTAGTTCAAAAACAAAATGATACAGTATTTGCATCCCTGAATATCCACAATACTTTGTCAAATATAGGATAATTCTACTACTCAATGCAGTTGGGAGTCACAGTTCTGGGAGGGCAAAGAACACTTGGGAGGTACAAACTGAGAGAGCAGCATGTAAATGGCCACAGGTCAGAGAAGCATCTAAGGAGCCACAGGGAATGTGTTACTGAGGCGAGCAGTGACAACACCTGACCCGGACGTTATTCAGGAAAGAGAGCATTGGCCGAGATGTTTGTGTGCACTGAGGAAGGCACACCAAAGACAGAAATGTGTCAGGCTGTTTGAGCCTAATAGCAATGCACAGTCCATGCATTTGCTTGCCTTTATTTGGATTTCTTGATAAACAAGAAGTCTTCTGATTCCCAAGGAACCTTAACTGCCCCCTCACCCCTATCCGTTGAGATGAATGGTGCAGCCCTGGAGACCCTGTGACTGTGACTTGTTCTGGTTACTTATGAAAGTGGCTCCTGTTCACACGCAGCCCTGCCTGAAGCCAGACAAGAGACAGGATTCACAGAATACCAGAAGCAGCCTCTGGGGAAGGGACATCTCCCTATCCATAATACACTGGCACTCTCCATGGGTCCTCAGTCTCATGTGAATTTTACTTAGCATGACTCAGTCATCCAGGCCTCATTATTTCAGACTGCTGACAAAAACAGGACAAGGAGGGTTAGACAGCTGGGAGTACATCACAAGGAAGCTGTTATTAGTAACATGTACTCCATTTTGTGATTTAAAAAAACAGAGGTCAGCCTAATCACAGTACCATTTCTGACCACCTGCATTCTGTGTTTCCCGGAGGGAAGAGATGAAGCAAAGGTATCACTTAGAAATTCAAAAAGTACATAACTCTAGGTTCACCGCTGTCTGACATTAAGAGACTTCAGACTGAGAAACTACCATCTCAGTCAACTATGTGATTTCCAGCTCCCCCCAGACAGCAGATCACTTAGATCTGGTATATACACATCAACAGCTCCATCTACTCCACCTTCTTTATGACGGTCCTACTGGCAATTTAGAAACAACAGAGCATGGGAACCCCATGGTTGTCCAGTGGTTAGTACTTTGCTCTTTCATTGCCGAGATCACAGGTTTGATCCCTGGCTGGGGAACTAAGATCCTGTAAGCATGCAGCATGTCCCAAACAAAAAGAGAAACAATAGAGCATGGCCAGAGTGAAAACCCAGAAAGCCTCATGTCACTGTAGAGCAGTGTAACGTAAAGAATAGACTCAGGCATCAGACATCTTGGCTTTAGGTCTTGAGTCCTCCACACTCAGCTGTGACATCATGGGCAGATTTCCTAACCACTCTTAGACGGTGATCCCATCAGTAAGATGATGAGAAAAAGACCAAAAAACTTGTGCCAGGATTAAATGCAACAAGGGACATGCACCATGACTTCAATAAATGACAACTATTACTATTAGTGTTACTTTTTCCTTCAATTGTTTCTTGTCAAAATCAACAGGTAAAAGCCAACTGAAGATATTCTCATTCAAGAAGGCGAAGGCATACTGCTTCAATAAAGAAGATACAGTGTACACACATGTACACACACTCTGTAATATTACTCAGCCATAAAAAGAACAGACTTTTGCCACTTGTGACAACATGGATAGACCTGAAGAGCATTATGCTCAGTGAAAGAAGTCAAGACAGAAAAAGTCAAATACTGTATGTTATCACTTGTGGAATCTAAAAAACAGGACAAATAAAACAAAAAAGAAACAGACTCTGAGATACAAACTACTGGTCACCAGAGAGGGGAAGGGAAGGGGGATGGGCAAAACAGATAAAGGGGATTAAGAGATGCAAACTACTAGGTATAAATAAGTTACAAGGATGCAATGTACAGCACAGAGAATACAGCCAGTATTCTATAACAACCTTGCATGGAATGGAAAGTAGAGTGTAATCTACAAAAACATCAGGACCCTGGTCGTCCAGTGGTTATGACTCATGCTTCCACTGCAGGAGGCACGGATTCAGTCCCTGGCTGGGAATCTCACATGCCTCAGGGTGCAACCCAAAAACAAGAAAAAAAAAAAAAAAACACCATCAAATTACTATGTTATACACCTGAAACTAGTAACTATACTTAAAAAATTATACTGCTGCTTAAGGCAACTGGCCAAAAAAAAAAAAAAGGCTACTTTAGAATCTGAGTAATGTCAGATGATTTTTATTTCCTTTTCTTGCCATTCAAGGTCCACTGTAACTGAAGGCCATTACTCCAATAAAAGTTATGTTTGCAATATTTAAGGGACAATTTTAAAAGTAAAAATCAAACCCATGAGTCACCTGTAAATGGCTTACAATGTCCCAGTGGTTTCCAATCACACTGACAATAAAATCTAAGCCTCTTACCCTGAACTAGGAAACTGCATACCATCTGGCCCCTCCCCACACTGCATCCTTGTCTTGTATCACTTTCTTCCTTTTTCATTACACACTTGCCATACTTCTCTAAGAACATCAGATTTACTCCTCCCTCGGGGTCATCATACTTGCTGTTCATTCTGCTTGAAACACTCTTATCCCACCGTTTTTCATGGCTAATTTCTTGTGATAGAAGCCCTAGGTCAAAAGTCACCTTCGCGGACAGGCTTTCCTACAGACCCACCCCAAGCACCGCCTAATACTCTCTCAACAATGTCTCATTTATACTCCACTACGACGTAAGCTCAGTGACAGCAGGGATCCTGACACAATTTCAGCTCTGGATTCCAGGACCTACAGTGAGTGTTGTCTATCACAAGACCAACAGTTGTTGAAGGAAGGCAGAGCTGTTCACGCAACACCTCCACGCTAGTGACAACGCCTGGCCTCACTACCTCTGGAAAGTATTACTGCACCGGTGAAACGCCTCTAAGCACCCAGGATCGAGATGGAATCGAAGTGGACTGAGAGACTGAGATCACACGCGTTCTTGAAAACAGGCTTCACACTAACCACCCGACACGAAATCACGCATGTCATCTTGACATAACTTCTGCAAAAGGACAAGAGCTGTTTCTCAGCAGCTCCAACAGCAGCTGCGGGTACCCCTGAACAAATCTCTCCCTGGCACGAGTAGACAGAGCTCCGGAAGGGCTCGAATGTATGTTTATTTATGAACCCAGTTCCCTAACAGCTGCACAAGCCAGCTTCCAGGCCCGGAGGCTACCAACGGTGAGGAGCCAGACTAGCGCGGGGCGTTGCCGCTCAAGACAGAGTTGCGGTGGGCCTCCCCGTCCGCTCGGGCCCCGCCGCCCTTCTCCCAGCCCATACCCAGACTGTGCTGCGGTTCCCTGGATTCTCGCGCCCTCCGCGACCAGCGCTCCTGCCCAGGAACCACCTCGCGACCCTCACCCCGGTGGTGCGGAAGCCGCGGCGAACGCCCGGCCCGGCCGCTCCGGTGGAGACGTGGCCCCTCGAGGGGCGGAGCGCGGAGCAACGACGTAATCTGGCCCCCCCGGAAACAGCGTGCAAACAGTGCCTCCGTTCCGCGAGACAGAAGGTCCCTTTCTGCTAGCCCGCAGCCGCCCTCGGGCGGGGACTGCTTCAACCTCAAGGTCTGGATAGAGCTCACTCACAACTGGTCCGAAAAGGATTTCAGAAAGTAAATCTGGGGCGCCTTTCCCTTTCAGAAACGCAGCTTCCAGACTTACCGGACCAACTCCAACAGGAAGCCGGCAGTTAAGTTTCCGGCGGAAGTGGCGTAGCCAAGCTCCGGTCCCGCCCCCGCCCCGCCCCGCCCCAGCTGTCAGTGCACGGGCATGGTGGTTCTGGCCCCGCCTCTACCTTGTTAACGGCATTGCTCGTAAGCACCTTGGTGGGCCTGGGTCAATGTGGGTGGAAGTGGTGGTGCTGGCCGCTGTCCCTCTTCTAAACCCTCTACAATGCAAGAGACTCGTGGACTTTCACACAGGTCCAGTGGTTAAGACTCTTCCCTTCCAGTGTAGGGGGCAGCAGTTTCCATCCCTGGTTGGGATACTAAGATCCCACCTGTGCAGTAAAACAACTCCCTCCCCGCCCCCAACAACTACTGAGCCCTCCCTCAGCAACGAGAGAAGTCTGAAAGCCATAACTAGAGAGTGGCTCTGCTTGCCGCAACTAGAGAAAGCCTGTGTACCACAAAGAAGAGGCCACCTGCTGCAACAAAGACCCACTGACTGAAACATTTGCTCAGTTCTGTCCAACTCTTTGCTATCTTATGGAGTGTAGCCTGCCAGGCTCCTCTGTCCATGGAATTCTCCAGGAAGGAATACTAGAGTAGGTAACCACTCTCTTTGCCAGGGCATCTTCCTCACCCAGGGATTGAATCTGGGTCTCCTGCATGGCAGACAGATTTTTAACTGTCTGAGCCACCAGGGAAGCCTAACAAAGACCCAACACAGTCAAAATATAAAGGAAGAAAGAAAGAAAGAATTGTTGGCGTAGAGCATGAGGTGAAGGTTTTTTTCCTTTCTTTTTCTGTCCATGGATATCAAATTGGTGCACTCAATATATCAGCAAGTATGGAAAATTCAGCAGTGGGCACAGGACTGCAATAGGTCAGTTTTCATTACAGTCCCAAAGAATGTTCAAACTATTGTACAATTACACTCATTTCTCGTGCTGGTAAAGTTATGCTCAAAATCTTTCGAGTTAACAACAAGAAAATCTTTCAAGTTAGGCTTCAGCAGTATGTGAACTGAGAGCTCCTAGATGTACAGGCTAGGTTAGAAAAGGCAGAAGAACCAGAGATCAAATTGTCAGTGTTTGTTGAATCATACAGAAAACAAAGGAATTCTAGTAAAACATCTGTTTCTGCTTCAATGACTATGTGAAAACCTTTGTCTACTTGGATCATAGAAAACGTGGAAAATTCTTAAAGAGATGGGAATACCAGACAACCTTACCTGTCTCCTAGGAAGCCTGTATGCAGGTCAAGAAGCAACAGAACAGGACATGGAACAATGAGCTATTCAAAACTGGCGAAGGAATACGACAAGGCCACATACTGCCACCTTGTTTATTTAACTTATAGGCAGAGTACATCATGTGAAATGCCAGGCTGGATGAATCACAAGCTGGAATCAAGATTGATGAGAGAAACAACCTCAAATATGCAGATGATACAACTCTAATGGCAGAAAGGGAAGAGGAAATAAAGAGCCTCTTGATGAGAATGAAAGAGGAAAGTAAAAAAGTTGGTTTAAAACTCAACATTCAAAAAACAAGGATCATAGCATCTACTCCCATCACTTCATGGCAAAAAGAAGGGGAAAAAATGGAAACAGTGACAGATTTTTTTAGGCGGGGGGGCTCCAGAGTCACTGGGGACGGTGACTATAATCATGAAATTAAGAGTCCTGTTCCTTGGAAGGAAAGCTATGACAAACCTAGACAGTGTATTAAAAAGCAGACCCATCAGTTTGCTGACAAAGGTCCACATAGTCAAAGCTATGGCTTTTCCAGTAGTTATGTATGGATGTGAGAGTTGGACCATAAAGAAGACTCAGCACCAAAGAACTGATGCCTTCAAATTGTATTGCTAAAGAAAACTCTTGAGAGTTCCTTGGACTGCAAGAAGAGCAAATCAGTAAATACTAAAGGAAATCAACACTGAATATTCATTAAAAGGACTGATGCTATTGCTAAGGCTCCAATGCTTTGGCCACCTGCTATGAAGAGCCAACTGATTAGAAAAGACCCTAATTCTGGGAAAGATTGAAGACAAAAGGAGAAGAGGGCAACAGAGGATGAGATGGTTAGATAATATCACTGACTCAGTGGACATGAATTTGAGCAAACTCCAGGAGATAGTGAAGAACAAGGAAGCCTGACGTGCTGCAGTCCGTGGTATTGCAAAGAGTCAGACATGACTTAGTGGTTGAACAACAAACAACAACAATCAAATTGTTTCAGACTGTTTATTGAAGTCTATCCCTCCTCCATTAACTTGTTTTTGCGCATTGTCAGAAGTCATTTGGATGCTTGTTGGCTCTATCTGGGTTCTCTGCCCTGTTCCATTGGTTGACATGCCTCTCTCTCCACTGACACCACAGTCTCCACCATGGTAGCTTTACAACAGGCCATAATATGGAGGAGATGATTCCTTTCACTCTACTTTTTTGTGACTATTCTAGCTATTCTGGGGCTCATGTCCTTTCATATAAATTTTAGAAGAAACTATCTCTACAAAAATTGTCTATATCTACAAAAATCCTTCCTGGGATTTTGATAGGAATTGCATTTAAACTATAATTTAATTATTTAAACTATAATAAATCAATTTGTGGAGAATTGGCATCTTTACTATGTTGTCTTTCAACACATGGACATGGTATGTCTCTCCTTTTATTTAGATCTTTGATTTCTTTCATCAGTATTTTATAATTTTCAGCATACAGATCCTAAACATGTTTGTTAAAGTTTGTACCTTGTTGTGCTTAGTCACTCAGTCATGCCCAACTCTTTTCAACCAGGTGGACTGTAGCCCAACAGGCTCCTCTGTCCATGGGGATTCTCCAGGCAAGAATACTGGAGTGCGTAGCCGTGCCCTCCTCCAGGGGATCTTCCCAACCCAGGGATCGAACCCAGGTCTCCCAAATTACAGGCTGATTCTTCACTATCTTAGCCACAAGGGAAGCCCAAAGTTTGTACTTAAGTATTTCATTTTCTTTGGAGTGGTTATAAATGATATTTTGTTTTAAATTTTGCTTTCCACACGCTCATTATCAGTATAGTGTAAGCCCCCTGCAGACAACAAGTTTTGTTTGTAACTTCAATTTATTTGTGAGTTCAACAAAGTTAGGCTAGGTACCTAATTAACACAGTCAGCCATATAGTACTGTCCTGTAATTGGTTTATAATACTGATAACACAAATAATAATCTTTCCCCTGTGGCTCAGACTGTTAAGAGTCTGCCTGCAATTCGGGAGACCTGGATTCTATTCCTAGGTCAGGAAGATCCCCTGGAGAAGGAAATGGCAACCAGCTCCAGTACTCTTGCCTGGAAAATCCAGTGGATGGTGGAGCCTGACAGGCTACAGTCCATGGGGTAGCAAGGAGTCAGACATGACTGAGCAACTTCACTTTCTTTCACTTTCATTTCTTTACACAAATAATACATAAAAAAGCAAACACACAAAAATAAGAAAATATTTAAAATTTTATGATAAAGTACCTTTAAAAGTACAGTAGTACAGTGGCTGACACACAGGGGCTGGCATCAAGTGAATAGACAAGAAGAGCTACTGACTGGAGGAGGGAGAGGAGGTGTTGAAGGGCAAGCTGCAATTTCAATGATACCTGACACTGAAGTACAGGCTCTGGTTCTTTGCAGGATTCATTCAATTCTATCTACCCTCCTGAAAAAACAATGATGCAGTGATATCTGGGTAGTAGTTCTTTTTTTCTTGTCATAGATGGCACAGTAGCACTAGATTGCATTCTGAACGATGGCTGCAACCTTCATGCACTGTTCTATGTTTGAGTTCAGTGCCTCAACAACTAACGGTGCCTCCTCAAATAAAGCCCTCTTGCCATTTCCTGCACACCAAGAAATTTCTCCATCTCCTCCATTATTTTTCCATGCTTCGTTGATGTTATTTTCGATCTCGTTGACACAGCAGACTTTACCTGTTCTGTGGTCTTGTCCTTGTTATTTAGAATCGTGCCAATGGTTGAATGATTAATGTTATAAGAATGAGTGAAGTCTACCATCATTTTGTCTAGCTCCCTTCTCCCAATTGTTTTCACCTCTTGTTTCCATTGTTGTTGCTTCTTAGCAGTACCAACTACATTTCCACAGCTTTTATGCTTGCTTCTGGACATCCTGGGCTTGAAATAAAGATAATGCACTGCTGTAATCTATACAGTGCTGTATGGTAAAGTACACAAAAGCACAACCACTTGTAGAGGATGCACACACATGACACTATATGCCAGACATGGGACTAACTTCCATGGTTGGATATGTGAACACACGTTTGCATATTTGGAAGTTTGCAACCTGAAGATTCATGTGTAAGAGACTTACTTTTTTGATACATGCGACAACTTCGATGAATCTCATAGGCATCTCATTAGCATTAAGCTGAGGAAGGAAACAAATATCCAAAGGAATATACTGTGTGATAGAATCTCACGCATAAAACATTCTTGAAGTGACAAAATTACAGAGGTGGAAAAGAGATTCGTGATTGCCAAGGAGTAGTGGGGTAAGTGTGACTAGAGGGGTAGGATGAAGGGGGTCCTTATGGTGATGAAGCGGTTCAGCACCTTAAATGTAACAGTGGATTCATGAAACTGCACGTGGGATAAAATGACAGAGGGCTGTGCCTGCACTCTGAACCAATGTCAGTTTCCTATTTTAAGAAAAAGTTATTTTTTATTTTTGGCTGTGTTGGATCTTCATAGCTGTATGGGCTTTTCTCTGGTTGTTGCGAGTGGGGCCACTCTCTAGTTGTGGTTCTTGGGCTTCTCATTGTGGTGACTTTTCCTGTTGCAGAGCATGGGTTCTAGGACACGCAGCCTTCAGTAGTTGTAGCCCACAGTCCTAGCTGCTCTGTGACACGTGGGATCCTCCCAAATCAGGGATTGAACCCATTGGCAGACAGATTTTTACCACTTAGACACCATGGAAGTCCCAGTTTCCTGGTTTTGATGTAGTACCACAGCCACATATGACACAACCAGTGGAGGAAACTGAGGAAATAATTAAATTAGCAATTAGAGTATGACAAACACTAAATTTAAAAACAAACAGGAACAAATGAACCTAATTATATATTAAATTGATGGAATACCCACATATAAGAAAAAACAGCTAATCTCATACATTAAAAAAGTTTTATTAAAGTATTATTTGCATACCATATACATTATTTATATTATGTGTGCACTTCAGTGATTTTTAAGTATTGATAAATTCAGCTATACTCACTAAATTTTAGTAGATAAAACTGGGTGCATCACATTTAGTAAGTACACTGGATTTACTACAGATTGTTTCAGGACATTCTGATAAACCCCAAAGGATCCCCCTAATCTATGTACATTCGGTCACTGCCCATTCCTCCTTCTCCCAGCCCCTGACAACCACTAACCTACTTTCTTTCTCTATGGGTTGGCCTATTCTGGACATTTCATATAAAAAGTTTCACACATTATGCAGTCTTTTGTGACTGCCTTCTCTTTTAATTAGCATAATGTTTTTAGATTCATCCATGCCTGATGTGTATCAGAACTTTGCTCCTTTCATGGATGTGTAATTCCACCATCTGGATATACACCATTTTATGATGCACTAATCCATGGATGGACCCATTTCAGAAGTGCCTCAAAAGCACAGAGGACACAAGATCCCTGCTCTGATCCAGCTTCCTTTGTGTGGAGAAGAGCAGACCTTTAGAGCGATAACTCACGAAATTTAGTGTGTTAGGGTGGGGCAGACGCCGCTTCCACTGCGTCATCCTTCCTTCCTTCATTGTGGTCTACTATATGCCAAGTACACCATGCTAGATGCCATACACAATCCTTGCAGTCATGGGGCTTACATTCTATGGCAGTGTGATACTGTGTGCCAAGTACCATTCTAGTTGCCATACACAGTCCTTGCTGTCACGGGGCTTATATCCTATCGCAGGGCCAGACAATAAGCACAGAAATATAGGACAGGAAGAACTGAGTTGAGAAGAGAAAAGGGCAGGGTGAAGAGAAAGGTGGAGCTGCATGCTGCTATTTTAGATAGCAGTTTAGGGAGGCCCCCTAAGCTGAGTTGCTCAAAAAACATGCAGAAAGTAAGAAAAAAGTTCACGAGGGTAATTGTGGGACAGCAAAGAGAACCAGGTGCTTGAGATTTTTGTTTTTTAACTTTATTTTTAATTAAAAAAATTGAAATGTACCTAATTTACAATGTGTTAGTTTTAGGTATCCACCAAAGTGATTCAGTTATACATAGATATATTAATATATTCTTTTCAGATTCTTTTCCATTATAGCTTATTACAAGATATTCAATATAGTTCCCTTTGCTATGCATAGGTCCTTGTTGTTTATCTATTTTATATATATTCACTGGTGTGTATATGGTTTTCCTTTCCTTTGGTGCTCATTCATGTCCGACTCTTTGCGACTCCATGGACTGTAGCCCCCCAGGCTCCTCTGTCCAGGGAATTTTCCAGGGAAGAATACTAGAGTGGGTTGCTATTTCCTTCTCTAGTGTGTGTGGTTTTTTGTGTTATGTATTTTTACTTGGTTGCGCCAGATCTTAGTTACATGTGGAATCTTTGATCTTTCATCAGGCTTGCGAAATGTAGTTCCTCGACCAGGGATGGAACCCACCCCCCTGCATTTGGAGCATGTAGTCTAAGCCACTGGGCCACCAGGGAAGTCCCTGGTGTGTATATGTTGATCCCAAACTCAAAAGTTTCCTTGAGGAAGTCAGACTTGAGTTGACCTTGCATGATAAGGAGGCAGGCGTGTGCAGGTCTATGGAGGAGTTTTACAAGGAAAGGAGTGGGAGGGGTCTGAGATGATGCAGAGAGGACACACCACACAGGGTCTGTTGGTGTGGTGGGGCTGCTGGCAGGTTTCAAGCAGGGGTGACATCCTCTGCCTGGTGTTGGAAGAAATGGCTCAGGTGCCATATGGACTTAGGTTGTGGGCAGCTTGAGACTGGTAGCCCTTATGACCAGGGCAGAGGCTCAGCCACACCCTGCCAATGAGTTAACTAGCTAAGGCATCCACTGGGGCTCAAGGCAGAGAGAATTCTTCACCTTTTCCTACCGTGCTTCAGGAAACACTGGCTTCTTCCTAAAGACTAAAAACTAAAGGAGAAGAGGGTGAGGGTGTGTCTTAGCTTCCTGTGGCCACTGTAACAAGCTGCACAGATTTAGTGGCTTAAAACAATAGTTTCATTTTCTCATGCTTCTGGAGGTCAGATCTCCAAAATCCAGGTGTCTCCGGGCCATGTTTCTTCTCTAGGCTCTCGGAGGAGCTGTTTCTTTTGCCTTTTCCAGTTTCTAGTGCATCTCTTGGCTCGTGGCTCCTTCCTCCAACTTCTAAGGCATCATTTCAGTCTCTAGTACTCTCACATCTTTTTCTGCCTGACCTTCTTGCCCCCCATTTATTAGGACCTTTGCAATTTCACTGAGGACCCACTGAATAGTCCAGGATGGTTTTACCTCTTACAAATCCCTTTTGCTAGATAAGGTGACATACACAGGTTCCAGAGGTCAGGACATGGACTTCTTTGGGGACAAGGGCAGAAAGCATTATTCAGCCTGCCACAGACTGTTAATAATATATAAAGTGTTGTTGTTTAGTTGCTAAGTTATGTCTGACTCTTTTGCGACCTCACGGGCTATAGCCTGCCAGGCTTCTCTGTCCATGGATTTTCCTAGGCAAGAATACTGCAGTGGGTTGCCATTTCTTTCTCCAGGGGATCTTCCAGACCCAGGGAATCTTCCAGACCCAGGGATAGAACCTGCATCTCCTGCATTGGCAGGTGGATTTTTTTTTTTTTTTTTAACCACTGAGCCACTAAGGAAACCTTCAGTTCAGTTCAGTTCAGTTCAGTCACTCAATCATGTCCAACTCTTTGCGAACCCATGAATTGCAGCATGCCAGGCCTCCCTGTCCATCACCAACTCCCGGAGTTCACTCAAACTGACATCCTTTGAATCGGTGATGCCATTTAGCCATCTTATCCTCTGTCATCCCCTTCTCCTCCTGCCCCCAATCCCTCCCTTATGTAAGTGTTAATCGCTCAGTCGTGTCCAGCTCTTTGCCACCCCATGGACAGTAGCCTATGAGTCTTCTCTGTCTATGGAATTCTCCAGGCAAGAATACTGGAGTGGGTTGCCATTTCCTTCTCCAGGTTATCTTCCCGACCCAGGGACTGAACCCATGTCTCCCTCATTGTATGCATATTCTTTATAGGATGTGGGGTTTGCAAAAAAAAAAAAAATACTATCTGATTTTATAAAACCCTGTGGTGTTTGATGTCTGAGGACACAGTGTTGTGACCTGAACTGTGTCCCTTCCCAGATTCACATGTTGAAGCCCTGACCCAGAGGACCTCAGAATGCGACTGTGTGTGGAAATAGGGCCTTTAAGTGGTGATTGAGGTAAAACGACGCCGACCCCAACCCAGTGGACTGGTGTCCTTCTAAGAGGAGGAGATAAGGACACAGGCACACAGGGACGACCATGTGAGGGCATGGGAAGGAGATAGCTGTTTGCATGCCAAGGAGAGAGGCCTTAGCGGGAACCAGCCCTGTGATACCTTATCTCCAGAACTGCAAGACTGTAAATGTTACTTCAGCCTCCTCACCTGTGGTGAGTGTTATGCAGGCCCCAGGACCAGCACACAGAACCACTACTGAGAGCAACCCCCCTCACAGCACAGCATACGGCCATGTAACGCCCGGTCCCGTCAGCGCAAAACCAGCTTCCCACACCTGTCACGCCAGTCTGCTCCATGTGGGCACGGGAGCACCAAAGATAAGGGTGTGTTCCAGGCTTACTGTCTTCAAAAGAAACATACAGAAAACAAGAGGATGCGTTAGACTCGACAGAGACTAGGGAAAAGAGCCATCACCCGTGCCAGCAGAGGGATGTCTCAGCAGGGCCTTTGCAAGCACCAGTCAGCCAGTGATTATCAGACATTTCTGCCAGTGAGCAAGCCGGGTGGGGCCTTGTTTTGGAATTCTGAAGGGGAGATAAATAGTAAGGAAATGCTTCCTTTCAAATGATTGATCAGCACCAGGAAGAAAGCAAACAGGCTGGTGCTAGAACGCTGGTTGAGAGGCTCCCTCCAGGAGCGGGTCTGCGGTGAGCCCAGAGTTGGGCAGAGGCCTGGTCACCACTGCAGAAGCGGGCGAGGGCCCAGCTTTGAGTGGAGCTTTGGAAGGTCCTGGGGTGGGGTGGGTGGAAAGGGAGGGTTGCTCAGGGAGGGGGCGGGTGCCTTCATGGGCCATGGCAGTGCCATTTGTTCCTATGTAACAAGCTGACCCAAAATGCAGTGGCTTCAAACAGCTGTTTATTCATGATTATACTGGTTGGGGGCAATGGTATGCTGGTAAGTGTTTAATAACCTCCTCTCCAGAAAAAGAAAAAAAATTAAAAACGACCCTAGTTGCAGCATTTACCAGTTTCCATGTTGTGGATACTCATAGTGCGGCAAGTGTCAAGCTGCCAAAGGTGACGGCCACAGACCAAACCAAAGGCAGCACCGCAGAGAACCTAGAGGTCCAGACAGGTAGACGCCCCTGGGAGCAAGCTTCATCAAGAAGGGCTGAGTGCTGAGTGCTCATTACCTTTGTTTAATTATAATTTTGGAGTTCCAAGTTTACACGATTTTTGCGACAGTTGTATTTAAGTTACTGGTTGGAGTCATTCCTGAAAAGGTGACATTTGTTCCCTGGTTGCTGGCCGGGTGGCTCATCTGCAGGTCAGGACTTTCAGCTGGTGGATCCATGGGGCTGGGCCTCCTTCCAGGTTCTCTGGGGCCTGCTCGTCTCTGTTGCATTTGCTTTGCTCACGTCCGGAGGGACAGGATGGAAAGGAAATCCACTTGAGACAGAGAAGTGAACCAGCAGGTGGCACAGCTGAGCAAGTGCTGAGCGGCTTGGCTGGGAGGCTGGACGTTCGCCAGCATGGCCTTGGCCTCGTGCCTCAATACCCCTCACAGTGAGTTCTGCATGGCTTCATCTCACAGAGTGGCCAGGAAGGGGTGGGAATGAGGAGACAGAGCCATGGAGGCCAGACTGGGTGGCACCCCAGTGACCTGAAGACCTTTGACTTACTTCTGCTGGAACAACAAACGCCATCCCAGGCTGGCACTTAAAGGGAGAGTAGCTGAGACCCAGTGGCACGTTCCCGTTAGGGTCAGGCGTGGGAGAGCAGGCCTGAAATGAGAATGGGCTCAGCTCTGGTGGGCTGTCTGGCCCACAGTGGCCAGTCTGCTTTCTCGATGGTGACACTGGAGCCTGCCTTCCCCAGCGCCATCTGCTTACCGGGTGCTGGTAGCCGGAAGGTGGTGGAAAGCTCAGGTCTGCCAGGTCATCAGCTTTAGGGTCAGGGATAGCCTTCTAATAGAACTGATGGAGAAGCCACCAGTTCACCTGTATTTGCTAGGAGGGAACCTGAGGTCTGGGAAGCAGCCACCATACACAGGAAGAGAAGGATCCCGCATCCAGCCACCCTGGGCTTTCTAAACCCAATCTATCCCTCTTTTCTCTTCCTTCCTCCAGAGCACAGGTCATTTGTCTGGTGCCCTCTGCAGCAGCAATCCTGATTCAGAACCTGAGCTTCGTTGGGTCTTTTCTCTGCCTGCTGCGTGAGAGCTGGTTTGGCTGCAGGGCTTCCACTGGTAGAGGTCTGGCTACTCCACTCTCTCCGTGGGGTACTTCCCCTGGGGCAAAATCCACCAATGTCATGCTGGGACTCTCAGACCTGGGCCCATGATCCCAATAATGTTGTTTAGCTGAAAAGTCATGTCCAACTCTTTGTGACCCCATGGACTGTAGCCCATCGGGGTCCTCTTTACATAGAATTCTTCAGGCGAGAATACTGGAGTCAGTTGCTAGTTCCCTCTCCAGGGGATCTTCCTCAGCCAGACATCGAACCCATGTCTCATGCACTGGCAGGTGAATTCTTCACCACTGAACCACCAGGGAAGCCCCCAATCCTGTTAGCTATGCGGTATTAAGATGACCTGCTGAGTTCCTGGTCGCTGGCCCAAAGAGGAATCCATTTGGTCATCTGGGACCCAGGACCCAGGCCAGAAAGGGCTGGTGTGTAGCCCTAGGAGGGCCAGCAGATGGGCAGTGTGGGCAGGGCCGGCCCTTCTGACATGGGCACCAGGAGCCCAAGAGGGACTTGGGTCTTGGGTAGTGAGGCTGTGAGAGGACTTGAGCTGGGCCCAAGGACACAGGAGTCGCTCAGTGTCAGCCAAACCACCAGGATAGGAACACACAGCAGGCTCCAAACCACTGTGGGCTGGATGCCAGGGGGTGGTGGTCACGGAGGGTATCAAGGAACAGGAAGTACAGAAAGTCTAAAAAACACTGCATGGTGCCCACCCTATAAAAGAGCTGGTCAGCAAGCCTGGGTTCTGTGGCTCCTCTTCAGGTTAGGGCTGACGAGCTCTGTTCTGACCCTGTGTGCTCATCAGACACAGGAAATCTGAGTTCCACTGGAGTTGGCCTGCACCATGGACCAGCTAGCTGTCTGAGGTGGCGTGGGCCCTTCCCTTCACCTATGGATCCAGTGTAGTCCAGGGAAGGCTGCATGTTTAGGCCTCAGCCAAAAAAGCTTCTACATCTGCTAAGGGTCCTGCATCTTTGTTCTTACTTTGGGAGAAGAGGTCGGGGTCTGAAGTGAAGGGGGTGATGTGCCAAGTTAGGACCCTGGAGGGCAGCCTCATGCCTGCATGAACTGAGCCAGAGCTTAGACACAAAGCTGTGGCTATAACCAGGGACCAGTAGACTAAGGCTTGGACTGGTGGAACCCAGGGAAGCCATGCCTTTTCCCAGTTGTTCTGATCTGGCCCCGCCCCCAGGTCACCCACACCTGCAGGGCTGGCAAGGCTAATGAGTGCAGCGGCCCCCTGCCCCCGACCAGGGGCACACTCTGTTAGTTAAGCAGGTAACTAGCGACCTCTGCAGGCAGTCCTACCAAAGGAACAGTATCACAATCAACACAGACGAAGGTGCCGGGGAGAGAAACAGACACAGCATGTTTATTAGAATGTGGGAAGGAGGCCTTCTTCCCCAGAGTACTGCTTCTCAGAGTCTGTATCAAGAGCAAGACAAAGTTGAAAATCGTATTCCTGAGAAGAAGCAAAAAAGTACAATTTTGCAAACAAACGGGTGGCTTTAACAAATGGTAAAAAAAAAAAAAAATATTTTTTTTTTAACAACAAAATTTCAAGTATTATTCCAGATGACATGGCAAACCCAACGCAGGAGGAAAGGCTAAGGACTCGCAGAACCTACTGGCAGGAAGGGGCTGTTCCAGGCGGGCTGGGGCGTCACCAGGGACAACCTGCAACCTGGCCCCAGGCCAGGAAGGCTCGGTGGGCTGCAGTTGTGCCGAGGAGGAGCCCATGTATTAGTGACCCAAACATGCCCTTGGTGCTGGGGAGTCCTGGATGTCTAATGATTTTTTTCATAAACAGGAACATATGCTTATTCTTTCAAATATCAGTATCTCCAATTTTAGTCAATTTCTAAATATAAATTATATCATTTGTGCTACAGTTTGTGATATTTAAATCTCATTAGGAGATGAGCACCGAAGCTATGAAAACACACATGTGAGCCGCTGTGCGTCCTGTGGCTGGAAAATTGTGCTCCCTTTCCTCACAGCACAGTGTTTCTGACAAACTCCCCTTCCTCTCCTAGAACACTCTTCTTGAAGAGAGACTTCTGCTTTGACTGTGGTTGTGGGACAGATACACAGGGGACGGCTGATGGCTCTTGTTCCGGCCCCAGGGCTCTGGGTGCCACAGGTGGGGGTTCTCGCCGAGAGGGTCTTGCTCCACAAAAGAAAGGTCACACCAGGGTGCCCTATGCCGAGACCCCAGTTCCCTCTGGGGCGGGGGGGGACTGTGAAATGCCCTTAAAATGCCTGTTTTCAGTATTTTCTGAGATGCGTGTCACTGACTGCCAACACTCCAGAGCCATCACGGTGCCTCCCTGGACGCTCAGTTCTTGAACCTCGTCTGTTCACAGATGTGATTGAATTTCCTGTGGGGAGCAAACAGTCAAATCATATGAGAGGGCATCACAGATGCATTCAGTAAAGGAATTCTGTACTTGCACCCAAAGGAACTGCGGGAGACAGTGATCCTGTGCCTGGAGGTTTGCAAGGGCATGTTTCTCATACAGCAAAGACACTAACCCCAAATGCAACCTTCTTTGTTGTTGTTTAGTCTCTAAGTCATGTCTGACACCTTTGTGACACCTCCTTTCTAAAAGTAAAATATAAGTGGAACATTTGGGTAATTTCCAGAAACTCAGACATGTGCCTCGTTAGCAACCCCAAGGTACTGTAGGTGACCTCCTCTCTGAGAAGACGAGGGTGCCTTTGCTGCCCCCCTCCCCACATTTTAATAGAGACAGGTTAGCCTGTTACTAGCGAAATCTCTTTCTTAGAATAAAATGATCTCTTCCACACAGTTTATGCTCGAATACAAACCAAGATTTTTATTTTACAGAATCACTCCCTCAGGGGCAGCTGCCTTTACCTGAGTCCTCATGATGACTCTTAACCAATTTCTTTAATTTGAACCTCAAATGGCTGTTTGGGATCACAGTCACTGCAAATAGCATCAATCCATGAAACTGACTTATGCGATCACTTTCCTCATGGTTTCAAAGCAGAGGCCGATCTACTCCTATGGGCGACCGCGCATGGTGGCATGAATGTCAACACGAACAGCCACTAAAGACCCCGTGGGAAACTCCCAGGGAGAGCTCTAGCCATCACATCACCATAGGTAGATCCAGGTGCAGGGCGATGTGCACATGGCTGTGACTTGGGAAATGGTTCTCAGGGACCACAACCACGGATTCACAAAGCACTCAGCCCCAAACGTGGGGGCTGGGGACATGGAGGTGGAGGAGATGAATGTGTATGGGCAAACATTTCATGAAATGACATAACAGAAGAGCAGAATTTCTAAGTGATGATGACTTTTTTATATACTACATGACTTTATAAAAGCATGACAATTATTAATGAATTAGTATATTTTTAAGTAGAGAACTGACTACTTCATGAACATCCCTGCTGTTGCTGCTGCTGCTGCTACTAAGTCGCTTCAGTCGTGTCCGACTCTGTGCAACCCCATAGATGGCAGCCCACCAGGCGCCCCTATCCCCGGGATTCTCCAGGCAAGAACACTGGAGTGGGTTGCCATTTCCTTCTAAAAGCTTCAAAATCAACATGGCCAAAAGATTTAAAGAAAAGCAGTTCCTGTTAGGAAACCTCGGGTTTGTTTGCCTTTCTGCATTCACTCCTCCAGCCCTGCCCAGCCCCTGCCCTGCCANGCCCCTATCCCCGGGATTCTCCAGGCAAGAACACTGGAGTGGGTTGCCATTTCCTTCTAAAAGCTTCAAAATCAACATGGCCAAAAGATTTAAAGAAAAGCAGTTCCTGTTAGGAAACCTCGGGTTTGTTTGCCTTTCTGCATTCACTCCTCCAGCCCTGCCCAGCCCCTGCCCTGCCAGCACACTCACATTGCGTGGTGGGCCTTCACCTGAGTGCGGCAGTTGCGGCCCCAATAGCAATCAGGACGGGATGTGACGGCCGCTGGGAAGAGAAAAAAATGAACACGTCATGCACATGTCTACACACTTGGCCTAGTGAATTTAAACTGAGACCCAAGGAGACACTGCAGCTGAGACACACAATGCTTTGTCCCACTTTATAGCTTGCTTCCTTGTTCTCCAGAAAAGGAAAAAAAATCTTTAATCGAAAATCCAGTTTAGAAATGAGATGACTCCAGTTGCCATCTTGTTTCAGGAACCCACCTCACCCGATCCAGAGCCTGTGCAGGCACCAGGCAAACGGCACTTGAGACAAGCGTGGCCTTTGTACCCCCACCCACCAAGCTGTGTCCCTGGCCCTGCTGTGAACTCAGAGTAAAGGCCCACACAGGGTATTGAACTATTGCAAAGAGTGTGGGAGCCCACACAAGCAGAACTGAACTGTGGGCCAGTAAGGGGCCAGGTGGTTCCTCACCTGGTAGCTCAGAAGCAGGAATGTTCTGCCGATACTGGTAGGTGAGCTCACGGAAGCTCCGCAGGCCGCAGCAGTAGCACAGCACGGTGTTCCCGGTGATTCTGTAATCTGGAAGAAACACAGCCTCTTACACACAGCCCGCCAGTAGGTAGAATCCATGTTTCCAACACAGCAGAACAGACATGGCTTGCACGCTGCTGGGGAACTAATGCACTGATCCACAGACAGGGTGAGACAGAGGGCTGGACATTTGGAAAACAAGAGCAAAACCAACCTAGATGCCAACTTATTTCCTTATAGCAAAATCATTCCATCTAGATTAAAAATTTAAATATTTAGAACAATCTAAAAAAGTACTAAGAAGAATAGTATTCTTCTCTTGAGCTATTTCTAACTATGACATGAAAACCAAAGGGAACAAAGGAAGGGATTTGTAAATGCGACTGCCTCTAGTTTACACATCACAATGGGAACACATATAACAAAGGAGAAATACTAATGAAATAGTAAAGGACATGTTTTTAACACAAATGACAATGTATTGTACCCTTAATTAACAAAGATATCACACAAATAATCTCCCAAGTCCAAAAATGAACCAAGGACACAGACAAGCATATATATGTCCCATATAAGAAAAAGATTTTCAATTGCATTTATCATCAAACATGGCAGATAAAATATCCTACCATTTGCCTCTTTCATATTTACAAGACCTAGAGATCATGGCATCTAGTCCCATCATTTCATGGGAAATAGATGGGGAAACAGTGGAAACAGTGTCATACTTTAAGATTTTGGGCTCCAAAATCACTACTGATGGTGATTGCAGCCATGAAATTAAAAGACGCTTACTCCTTGGAAGGAAAGTTATGACCAACCTAGATAGCATACTCAAAAGCAGAGACATGCTTTGCCAACAAAGGTCCATCTAGTCAAGGCTATGGTTATTCCAGTGATCATGTGTGAATGTGAGAGTTGGACTGTGAAGAAAGCTGAGTGCCAAAGAATTGATGCTTTTGAACTGTGGTGTTGGAGAAGATTCTTGAGAGTCCCCTTGGACTGCAAGGAGATCCAACCAGTCCATCCTAAAGAACATCAGTCCTGGGTGTTCACTGGAAGGACTGATGGTAAAGCTGAAACTCCAATACTCTGGCCACCTCATGTGAAGAGTTGACTCACTGGAAAAGACTCTGATGCTGGGAGGGACTGGGGGCAGGAAGAGAAGGTGACAGAGGATGAAATGGCTGGCTGGCATCACCGACTCGATGGACATGAGTTTGGGTGAACTCTGGGAGTTGGTGATGGACAGGGAGGCCTGGTGTGCTGCGATTCATGGGATTGCAAAGAGTCGGACATGACTGAGCGACTGAACTGAACTGAGAGGGCAAACATTCAGTTGACAGGCTTAGAGGATGTTGGCACTCAGGCCGCAGGACATGCCTCAACTATGCAAGCCAGTGACAGTAGTCCTGTTTATTATCCTAGGGGACAATTGTGTTTTTTTGGGGGAAGGGGTGGCACGGGGACGGGGACTGACTGTGAAACCTACAGGACTGCATGCTTGACAGCTTCAACAGTGGTTCGAACAGTGAAAAGCTGGAAAGAACTTAAATATCCTTTAATAACAAACTGGCTAAATGAATGACGGTATCAGAATGCTAAGTAATAACTAAAACAAATCAAGGCATAGATCTTTGTTGACATACGAAGAGTTCAAGAGATACTGTTGAGTGAATAGGTTATTAAAAGCATATCTGGCAGGATCTCACTTATGAAAATGATGCACACACGGGTACATAGATTTAGAAGGTGGCTATCAAAGTATTACGACTGGGTATATTTTAGGTGGTGGAATTTCCAATGATTTTCACTTTATCCTTCAGACTTTCTTGTACCACTTAATGTTTTGTGAACCACATCATTCTTATAGAAATAGCCATTAAAAAGCAAAAGAAGTTAAGATCCAACCACATAGAGCTGTCCCAACAGAGAAAACTCAAGATACTCACTATAATCTGTCTGTGAGACAAAATAACTTAGTACCTTTCAAGTCTTGGATAATAATTTATGTATTAAGGGGAAAAAAATCACTCACTGATTTTTCTGCATTCTCCATTAGTGACAAAAGTTCACACTTCACAAAGCACTAGGTGTCCCTGGGAGAGGGGGTAAGCCTTTGCTGAGTCACTTGATGCACTGAGGGATAGGCCAGCAAAGACCCTGACAACCAGCCCTAGAATGCCAATGCTGACCCGTGGTGGGGCCAGCACCTTGCCAGCTGTGCTCCTTCCCTCCCCTGTATGAGAAAAGATTCTGGAACATGTCATGTTGACTCAAACCCAAGAAGAAAAAGAAATCTCAAAGTATTAGGACTTTTCTGTCTGTCGCTGCCAGGGTGGCAGAGGTTGCAGGAGTGAACATGGGAAAGCCAACAAGCAATGCTGCCAGTGTGTGGACANCTTGATGCACTGAGGGATAGGCCAGCAAAGACCCTGACAACCAGCCCTAGAATGCCAATGCTGACCCGTGGTGGGGCCAGCACCTTGCCAGCTGTGC
This sequence comes from Neotragus moschatus, assembly GCA_006410615.1. Lineage (NCBI taxonomy): Eukaryota > Metazoa > Chordata > Mammalia > Artiodactyla > Bovidae > Neotragus > Neotragus moschatus. The sequence goes on from SJYA01002351.1 coordinate 1,388,147, forward strand.
TCCTTCCCTCCCCTGTATGAGAAAAGATTCTGGAACATGTCATGTTGACTCAAACCCAAGAAGAAAAAGAAATCTCAAAGTATTAGGACTTTTCTGTCTGTCGCTGCCAGGGTGGCAGAGGTTGCAGGAGTGAACATGGGAAAGCCAACAAGCAATGCTGCCAGTGTGTGGACAGGCAGGAGGGACCGCTTGATCAGAGGCAGAGGTGCCCCTGGAAAACACCACCATCAGTGGGGGGCAAGTAGGCACAACAAGGCTTACCAGACAGCAGGAATACTCCCCTCTGCAGAGCCCCGAGGCTCTCAGTCAACATGTTTTTCCATGTCAAACCCCTGGTGGCCAGGTAATTCTGTAACAGGGGAACGGGCAAGAAAAGAAATATGAGCTTGGAGAAGGAAACACTAAAATGGCAAAGAGGGAGCTTCTCTGGTGGCCATGTGATTCAGAGTTCGTCTTGCAATGTGGGGGGACACTGGTTTGATCCCTGGTCTGGAAAGGTCCTGCATGCTACGTGGCAGCTGAGCCCATAGGGCCATAACTACAGAGCCCATAGGGCCATAACTACAGAGCCCATGTGCTGCAACTACTGAAGCCCCCACGCTCTATAGCCCGTGCTCTGCAACAAGAGAAGCCACAGCAACAGGAAGCCCATGCAGTGCAACTAGAGAGTAACCCTCGGTCTCTACAACCAGAGAAAAGCCTGGCCAGTAAATACATAAATATAAGAACAAACAAACAAACAAAAAGAACATATAACAAATGGCAAAGAGGCTGACATTTCATAAAAGGCCCTGGAAGGTGGGTAGAGCCAAAACATGCAAGTGTGGTGGGCACCTGCAGAGGGTGAGCGTTGCATAAAGTTAGGGGACCTGCTTCCATGAGTTCAGCTGGGAGGCCTGGATGGCCTGTTGGAACAGGAGGCCTGGGACAGACATGGTATCACACCCATACAGCGCAGCACAAACTTTTCGACCACGGAGCTTCTTCTCAGTTTCAAAGGGCAGGCTAGCTTTAGAGCCTCAAGTGTAAGAGTTGGCACTCTCTGAAATTCTGCAAAGACATTCCTATAGCATAGGAGCAGTGAGACCTAATTGTAGCCTGAGTGGCCACAGTGTGGTGACAGGCCCACGACCACGTGACAAGGAAGCCAGGGTCTACATCTGGTGGGCTCTGCCCTAAAGACACATGGAGCTGCTTGGGTCTGGCTGTGTAAACCTACGAGAGCGTGCCTGTGAATACCTAGCCAGAGAGCAGTGGGGTAGAGGAGGTGCTGTTCAGATGAGAAGGGCCTTGCCCTGGGGGTGTCATACCGCACATAATTGGGGTGAAGGGAAGACCCCTGGCAAGCGACGCATGTGCGTGTTAAACCCTGAAGTTCTAAGACCCAGCTGCCTCCTGAGATGCACGAAGAGGGCCAGTGGGCAGTCCTGGTTCTACCCAAGGAGCAGCCGCTCCCCCTTCCTGCCCTAGACAGGCTGAGCAGGAGCTGAAACTGTGTAACACAATTCCTGTGGCTTCTCAGTGTGAAGGGCAGGGAGGAATACCTATCTGGGGGGATACAGGGATAAACAGACATGCAGAGTCACAACATGCAGACATGCACAGACAGACATGCAGAGTCACAACACTGGACAGTCCTGGGAGGCCTCCCACTGGCCTGTACCTTCAGGACGTCCGACTCGTAGTTGTTGTTGCTCAGCACCCCATCCAGACACCGGTCACCCAGGTTGAGTTCTGTTGGGATGCAGGGAAGCAGCATTACCCATTTCATATGCACTTTATGAAAGCACTGTTCACCTGACAGGATAACCAAATTTCATTCATTATGGATTCTATGAAGAATGAAAAGTTATGTGACATTACGGTCATGGGCATGGCGGGGAAAGGATGGGAGAGGTGATAGTTAAGGAGTTTGGGATGGACATGCACACACTGCTGTATTTAGAATGGATAACCAACAAGGACCTACAGTATAGCACAGGGAACTCTGCTCAATGTTATATGGCAGCCTGGATGAGAGAGGAGTTTGGGGGAGAAAGGATACATGTATATGTATAGCTGAGTTCCTTTGCTGTTCACCTGAAACTATCACATTGTTTGTTAATCAGCTATATCCCATAATGAAATAGAAAGTTTAATTACAAAAAAAAGTTCTGCGATGAAGTATAATTTCAAACAGAGAAAAAGTAAAAGGCATTCCATTCTACTCCCCCCAGAAATGGTCCAGTCTGCATAGCCCCTGGTCTGGGGTTGTGAAGTCCAGACATGTGTTTTTAGTGGAGGTGGTCCTTGTACACGACTCAGAGTTTCCCTGTTGTTGTTGTTGCTGTCTTGGAGCCAACACTCACTGACACTTGCAAACCTATGCAGACCTCAAGGAAAAGGTAGCTAATTCATGGCGACCAATGTGGCCTTTCCCTGTTCAGGCACACAGCCAGCCCACCACTGGCCTCAAGTACACCAAGCAAACAAGGAAACGGGGTGGCGATCGGTGGTGGGGCTGGCATTACCACAGAATGGGGCCAGGCAGCCGAGGCAGCCAGTCCGGGCACAGCCCCAGTATAAGTGGCAGAAGGGCTGCAGGCAGATGGCACCTGTGGACACAGAGGACACACACCAGTCACGCCACATGGCAAGGAGGAAGTTCATGTAACCATTAAATAAATGACAAGCTCGATTTTCACCACCATTTAGAAACTGTTAATGTGCCATACAGTTCAGCTGTTAGATTTTAAAATGACACCTTGGACCGCGTTCAATCCTTGCTCGGGGAACTGAGATCCAACAAACTATGCAGCCAACAGAATAGAATAAAATGAGACACTGGAGAACTACTGGGGTGGTGTGCCAGATTCAGGATCTAGAAAGACAGCCCCCTGTGTATGACAGGGGTAGATATCAACTGGTGACCAAAGACAGATTATCAACATAGTCCTGCAGGGATACCTGATGACACAGGTGGAAACACAGAACTATACCTTTAGCTCAAACCACACAATGAAGTCCATGACATTTTGAAAACCAGGACACACAGGAGTGGCTCTGAGGTGGGCAGGGGCCCCGGGCAGATGGTGTAAACACACACCCACACCCTCACTCACACTGCTGGGGGGCAATGCGGGGGTCCCGCTCGCGCTCTGCTCTCCGGTCGGGCATGGGCTGGAAGCAGCAGGTGCATATGGCGTGGCTTCCTTGCAGGGCACACACGTAGTCCTGGGCTGTGGGACAGACAGCTTGCTCAGGCTGGTGCTACCAGCCCTGGAGCAGCAGCACGAGCGGCTCAGCCCATACCTGGAGGGGCAGCTACAAGATACGCACGAGGGCACAGACCTGCAAGAAAACCTGGACAGATCTCAGGCCAGTTTTGCTAACAGCCAAGTGATGGTCTACCACTCAAACTAAAAGGTTTAATAGATGGAAAAGTGACCGAAGCTATCTTTTGGTTCAGTAGTTGGAGCAAGATTTCAAAGGCCACTTGAAGGTTTTCTAGTAGTTCCTGTAAAGGAAGGACAGATCATAAAACAGTAAAGTGATTTCTCTAGTCTCTGCTGGCTAACTCTGCACAAGGAGCTGTGTCAATGTGGCCTGGCCCCTGGTCACTCACGCACCACATGAGTCTCTGTGCACTCACCATGGTCACAACAGGGCCTTCCATGCACCACCCTGGCCATCTCCACCCGTAGGGGCCTACAAGGACACCCCCGAGAGCCGTGGCACAGCACATTATGGCAGATGGTTAAGAATGTGGCTCTCGGTCACAATCCTGAGGTCAGTGGCCTCTAGACAGGCTCAGGCGGACAGCGGAAAGGAGGCCAGGCCCTACAATGTAGGGCCACAAACCATAGTCCACATGTTCATTTTCCCTTTCTTAATGGCACCTGGGAATTCGCCCACTGAAATGGGCAGCGAACAGACAGCTCAGGGCGGCTCTGGTAACATTACGTACTGTTGCTGGAAAGAGGCCAGTCCCTCACTGGAGGGGCCCATGTGTGATGGTCACTTCAGCTTTGGCAAGCATCCCAGGGCATGCTGACTGCCCCAAGGCAGTAGCGGGGAGGGATAGGGAAGGGTAAGTGTCAGAATCAGGACTGTGTGTTTAAGAGCAGAGATCCACAAATAAAGCTGATTATCTGGTTTCTTAGCTCAAAACAGGTCACGAAAAGCAATGAGCTATCTGAGCAGAGAAGAGCCAGCAGAAGCGCCACTCACACCCGGAGCGGTCAGGACAGCAAGGAGGGAGTGGCCATCTCACCTGCTGTGATGCTGGCGGACGTGGATGGTGCATCCCCGGGGGCCTGTGGTGCCCCTGGCTCGCTGCCGGGCCCTGGGTAGGGAAGGGGCTGCCCCGCCTGCCTGCGGTACTCAGGGCACTGTCTGCACACGATGGACGGCTGGCTGCAAGGGAAGCACAGAGCTCGAGGGGATGAGATGACACCTGCTCTGGTTGGTGTGTGAGGCTGAGGGTAGCGACAATGGCCCCAGCCCGAATGACAAGCCAAGACCCAGACCCCAGCTCATAGGCCTAGTCCCGCCTCCATGTCTCAGCTCTGCATCAGCTGCTGGACCTGATGTGTGCGAAGGGGAAGGCCAGCTGCCCTCCAGCACCCACTAGCCGCCTACACTCACCCCACACAGCAGCAGTCTGCAGGCTCTGCTCCCTGCCACCTCCCAGCCCCCCTTTCCCATACTTCTCCAGTGCTCTCTCCCTCAGACACTCCTGGGGTCTGGAGACTCCTGCCTGCCCCTCGACTCCCTGAGCTATCCCCTGGAATGGAGCCTTCCTGTCCCCAAACTGGGCAGGGTGTGCTCTTGCAGGTCTGATGCCACCCACTGCACACCCTTCCTCTCATTAAATTCTGAAAATGCACAGGGCTGGATGCCACTGTCCACAGCGCCTTTCAGCTGTATGCTCCTCAGCTGAGCCTTCAAACCTGCAGATGGTAAAACATAATCCACAAGAAAGGCACATCTAGGCTCTCCTCTGGTCTCAGTCAGAGGATGCCTGCCTGAGCCTGGTACCCATGGGAAGGACAGGCAAGACATGACTAGAAAAGGCAGCAACGCTGAAAAGACACTCAGCCATGCTTGTAAGAAAAACATGTAAATGGGAATAAGTTACCTGCCTGTCCCAATACCCCGAGTGTCTCAGGGATCAGTGGGGTTCCTCCACGCACCCCGGGGAGTGCCGCCACCTGCACTCAACAGCGGGCACTTGTCGAGCACCAATCTTGCACTCAACCAGACGTCAGAAGTACAGCAAGATATCCTCTCACGGAAACTCCTGACGTGAACATCCTACTTCCACATGCTTGTCTCCAAGAAATAACATGTGGACTAAACTATAAACACAGAATGTGCACTGTGGTTTTGTCCCAGGTTTCAAAATACTACAAAAAATGTCTTAAGTAATAAAAAAAAATTAAGCATGTATGACTACACATGTGTATGAATGAATGAATATATAATAACTTCACACGAGGTTGATTTCTGATTTTTTGCTTGAACATTATGTGCTAAATTTTGTGAAAAGAGACAAACTAGGGGTGGGGGTTTGTCTTTCTAAATATTATGGCCTCAACACAAAAATTCACACCCTGGACTTCTAAGTCAGGAGACATCAGCCGATAAAATAAGGTCTCCTAGGACTGCATCCTGTCTACCAGGTGGCTGTGGCTTTTCTGTAATAACACCCTGACAGACGGTAAGTACCTCAAGTGATACTCTAGGATGTATGTTCACTAGGTAAGCTATGGAGAGTGAGTGTGCTTATGTGGTATTTGTATTAGCTGGTGAATTAAGGCACTTGATGAGGACTCAGCAAATAAAAATGTATCATTTCCTGTGGCCAGTCTCACAATAATTAAGCCCAAGCATTATGCTACAAACCCTGAACTTCTATAAGGCTCTATGTCAGTTATATGTTAATAAACTGGAAAACAATACAGATAAACAACAAAAAAATAGAATAAATGTTCCACTGCATAACAAAAGAGAAAAAAGGCTATCACAGGAGGCAGGGCAGTGAGCAAGCCTCATCACGTTCATCTGAATGAGTGGCGTGCTTGGCACAAGGCAAGCAACACGGCTGCTGGGTTGCGCTTCAGCAGTGGCCTGGGCCAGCAGGTCCTGGGGAGTGGTCAGACTTGGGCCACCCATCCCGCTCCAGGCCCAAGGGGCTCACCTAACGTCCGAGGACTCACTGTCCACGTCCGACAGCTCCAGCAGGTCCTCGGAGCTGCCCTCCTCGTCGGAGAAGGCCCTCCTGACCTTGGGCTGCAGCATGTCCTGTGTGATCTTGTTCCTGGCGGCCATGCTGCGCAGATCCTCCTCGCTGCGCCTCTTGTCTGGGTGCTGCAGCAGGTACGCCTCCACCAGGTTGTTGAGGATGTGGTTTTTACAGATGCGCTCGACTGGACAGCGGCAGGTGGGGCACAGGGCAGACCGCTCCATCCAGCCCGAGTAGCAGGCAGCGCAGAAGGTGTGCATACAGGGCTGCAGGCTGAGGGCATGGGATGGGCTTCAGAGAACTGGGGGCACTCTTGGGCGGAGCATCTCCTCAGCAAGTGCAGTAGCCCCTTGGATGCCCGGGCCCCAGAGGCACGGCTGGCCTGGGGCATGAGGATCAAGGACCCAGGGTCACGCTGCCTCTTTCCTCGGAGGATGAAATGGCCCTGCTCAGACTGAGGTTCGGGTACAAAACAGAAAAATGAGCCAACTGCCCATCCCCAGCCCCTATGCTCTTTTGCCTCAGCAGGGCCTTGAGCCTGTGCTTCCTGGGCATTCCACCCATACCATGTGTGAGGTCTGCTGCTGGCGGGGTCTACATCCTCAGCTAATGCCAGGGGAAGCCACCTGCCTTCCAAAACCCACCAGACAAACAGTCCCTGTGCAAAAACATGACACCCATCTCAACTGCTCTAACTCTGTGCTTGTCAACTACAAGAAAGTAGGGGGGAAAAAAAACAAAAAAACAAAAAACTAGAGGTCACATAGCACCCTAGGGAGGGCCAGGGAGGAAGAGCAGCAACACAGGGTGTGGGTGGAAAGGACACGCATTTCAGCTGAACTTCAGACAGATTAATTCCAAGTTCCCACAGAGAAGCAATGAGAGCTCTTCGTTCTAGGAGGCTCGCTCCATGCTAACTGCCAAGCTTCCTTTGCCAGGAGACACCGAGCCCTTGGTACAGCTCTCCTGCTCCACCGGAGGCCAACCTGAGGTCAGAGCCACTGCACCTCAGTCTCTCAGGCTCCTCTGTAGCTTCAGTCACCAGCCTGGTTCCTAGCTCGTCAGCCATACAAGGAAAATGGCTATGGCAGCCTCAGTGGGTGCAGCCTCCAACCTGACTCAAAGGCCCACCCCACCCTTGGCCTTCCAGAGGACCCCACTCGGGCGCACCTCACACAGTCGTGCAGCAGGTCCTGGCAGATGATGCACGTGAGCGTCTCCTCCATCTTGTCTGGCTTCATGGCCTCGGCTCTGACATCAAGGGCAGCGGGAGGGTCTCTGCCTGGGTCTGCGACCAGTATGGGCAGGTTAAGGTCTGGTTCTCCATCTGCAAGGGAAGGGACACATTTTGACCGTCATGACCATGGAGGCAACACGTCTCTTGGATTTATAGACGTCTTAAACTGTGGATAGAAGACCTCTTCCTCTGTGTATTTCAAAGGGCATTGTTAAGAAGGTTCAAAATACGTTTCATAATCTGGTATATTTAAGTATTGTTTTAGAACAGTTAATAGTATAAAAAGACACTCAGGATACATAGGTATGAGAAAAGGCCAGTTGTCAAATGGCATTTCTGTATGAAGTCATTTTTGTTTGAATAAAAAAATGTGATTCATATGAATACAGCAAAGTGTTAGAAAATATAGACCATCAGATGCTACCAGGAGCACTGATGAACCTATCTGCAGGGCAGGTACAGAGACAGAGACCTAGAGAGACTTGTGGACACAGTGAGGAAAGGAGAAGTAGGGCAAACTGGGAGAGCAGCATTGACATATTTCACATACTATCATATATAAAATAAATAGCTAGTGGGCAGCTGCTGTACAGCACAGGAAGCTCAGCTGGGCGCTTCTGTGGTGACCCAGATGGGTGGGATGGGCTAGCGGGTGGGTGAGAAGGAGGCTCAAGGAGGATGGGATATATGTATATGTAGAGCTGATTGTTATTGCTGCACAGCAGAAACTAATATAATGTTGTAAAGAGACTATACTCCAATTAAAAAATAATTAAAATTTTTAAATGTTACCAGGAGCTTAAAATCTTTTCTTTTGTTTTTGGCTGGCATGTTTAATTTTTCTATATCACAGATTAATTTTTATTTTTATTAGAGAAACATGATTTAAAAAGTCAAATATTTAAAAGAAAACAAAAGCAGCAGCCCTCTGTCCCAGCCTCTGCTCACCTTCACCATCTCCTCCTCCTCTGAGGAAAGGACTTTCTTCCTGCCTAACAGTGTCTTTTAGCTGTTTCTTCTAGTCCCTCTGTGTTTCTGGATTGTCACACTATATTTACGCTGAAGATTTTAGGTATCATCTCCTGATATCCATTAAAACAGAGAAGGATTTTGCCCTAGCCTTCCCAATATTATTCTAATATAATTATTGGGTCAGTATATTGTAGGTATATTACTATGCTTAAATAGTCTGTTCAGTCAAACAGCATATTAGAATTCTCTTCCTTATATAATTTCTAATAATTAAAAATGGCTTCATTTTTATACTTGTTTATGTACCTGTTCGGAGAAAGCAATGGCACCCCACTCCAGTACTCTTGCCTGGAAAATCCCATGGACGGAGGAGCCTGATGGGCTGCAGTCCATGGGGTCGCTAAGAGTCGGACACGACTGAGTGACTTCACTTTCACTCTTCACTTTCATGGATTGGAGAAGGAAATGGCAACCCACTCCAGTGTTCTTGCCTGGAGAATCCCAGGGACGGGGGAGCCTCATGGGCTGCCGTCTATGGGGTCGCACAGAGTCGGACACGACTGAAGTGACTTAGCAGCATGTATCTGTTGCCAATTCATTCCACACCTTCCCAGGTCAATCAACTCATTTTCCACTCTATACACTAGACAATACAGTTTCTTTCTAAGGCCCATCTTCCTTCGCATCATACTGTTCCAATCCACGGGCAGCTCTCAGGTTGGCCTTACAGCTACTGTCTTACCAACTACATTCCCAAACATTTTTTACAATCTTTTTAACTTTGGTTTTTAAAGCATAGATTTTTCTCTAAATTATCTTTAATGTGAAGTTTCAAACTATCACTTAAAGATAACATACTCTTAAAAATTGGCTTTTGTATCAGGACAGAGTTGCAACTTGAGAATATGGTTTCCAGGGGCTTCCCTGGTAGCTCAGTGGTAAAAACCCCATCTGCTAATGCAGGAAACATGGGTTTGATCCCTGATCTGGGAAGACCCCTCATATCACAGAATAACTAAGCCTGTGCACCACAACTACTGAGCCTGTGCTCTGGAGCCTCAGAGCCATGACTGAAGCCTGCAAGCCCCAGAGTCTGAGTTCTGCAATGAGAAGCGACCACAGTGAGAAGCGCACACATGTCACTAGAGAGTAGCCCTGTCTGCTGTAACCAGAGAAAAGCCTGTGTGGCAATGAAGACCCAGCACAGCCAAAAAAAAAGAATGCAGTTTGCAGACTGATAGCATATCCTGGCAGTAAACACAGTTCAATCCCAATTGTACAAATAAGAAAGAAAGGGCCCAGGCTGCCATCTGCTGTCAGCCTAAGACAGCATCCTCAGGCTTTGGCAGATGGTGGGGCCCCAACAGGTGCAGATCGGATGGTCCTGCTGGGGCCCTGAGGTTACATGAAACCAAGATTCTGACCTGCTTTTACTCTCTTCTTAACAGGCTCCAAATCCTCCTGATCTTGGGGTTCCGACAGAGAAAAGGAAGCTCCCTCTCTGTCTGGGAGAGTCAAAGGGAAGCTGGAGATTTCATCACTTGTCACAGATGGACCACACCCCTTTGGAGAGACGTCTGCACCTCTGGAGCCTGTGAGAGGGACAAACAAGAAAGTCTGATTCACCCGCCTCAGAAGAAGAGACAGCAGATCGAAGTGTCACTAATTCAAATTAGGCGCAGGTGACACAAGATGCCGTTAAAAAACCCAGAAAACTGGAAGGGTTCATTCTATGTGATTTTTACAGTTTATGAATTACCTAACCTGTAAAAAATACTACACTGCTATAGCCCCCTATTCCCAGGCTTTCCCTTGAGGATAGATCAAGACAGCGACTGCTACAGAAACCTTACTACTGACAGCCTGATGCCTAACGCCACCACTGAACTCCTTGGTGCTTGTCTCCATAACAACACAGGGCAGGAACAGTGAACAGAAAGCACTGTAGCTACCGCCCCGAGACCCCCATTCTCACTGGAGCTGGAGGGAGGCCCTCGGCCTGCAGAGGTGGGCTCCATGGAAGAGGTAGAGGCCGTGGGGAAGAGGTCTGATGTGGACGTCGATGGCTGTGGTTCCTCAAAGCACACCTGAGTGGCGGGCGACGACAGCAGGACCTGGGGATCCTGAGGATCGTCACCTCGCCCTGCACCTGAGGTATCTTTGGTCACGTGGAACACATTTTCTTTATTAGCTTCTGTGAACACAGAAGGAGCAGGAGGAAAATAGAGTCAGGGCACAGATGGGCACCACCGCCTCAGGCAAGGTATTCCTGTTGATGGAAATAGTCAACACACAGACCCACTTTACACACACTTGCTCCTCTTGGAAAATCCCACTTACCAAAGGAGTCTTGTGTTACACCTTGCTTTTCATTTAGAGATTCGTAGAGGTATGCCACGTCTGAAAAAAATTAACCAAATCAGAGCACTGTCAGTCACGTGCCAGTGAGAACTCACATTTCTCTTCTGCTCCCTCCCATTACCTCACAGCCACTTTGTCCTTGTCGACTATTTTGACTTATCAGCTAATAACCACAGCTGGCAGTTTAAGGGAATTTAAAGCAAGTGATCCAAAACATCTGAACCAAAGCCAAAATAAATAAGCCTCAGGAAACTCATCTGGCTTGAAGAGGCTGACTAAGGGAAGCAGAGCAAGGAGGGATGAGTCTATGCCTGGCTTATTTCAAACCACCAGAAGCGGACACGAGATCCTTCTGTGTGGCCAGGGGTGGCTTCGACTATGCCGAGGACAACCTAGGGAACACCCGCCCCCTTCTTCCTATTTTGGGGGCACCATTTGAAGGACTCCCCTAATTCTGTCCTGCATCATTCTTCTTCCACAAACGTGGATGCTCAGATTGGGACAAGCTCCAGTGGAATCCTGTCTGACCTCTGCTGTCTACTGTCAAGTGTCCCAGAGCAGAGCCATCCGTGGCCTCCAGCCCCCATTCGAAGTCTTATTCTCAAAATAGGAGTCTTTTTCTGTCAGCTCATCCCTCTCCATTCACTCACTTCTCCTTGGCTACCATTTTGAGACCCCCACGGTGGCACTTCTGAAGAATGCCTGGGGCTCAGACTGTGAGGCCAACACTCCCATTCTTCAACAGACACTACCCACACCAAGAATCTACATAAACACAAAAGGGATGCAGGTAAGCTAACATTCCTTCAGGAAATACTGGCTTCAGTAAGCCTCTTCCCAAATGCTTTCCAGCTGTTGCAGGGCGCCCTGCCACACCTCACCTGTGGGTCCAGCCCAGGAAACCCCCCTCTTACTGTGTTCTGGCTCATTCTTCCTGTACACCAAGTAGATGACATCCCCAGTCTGTAAAGGGCAAGTTTGCCTCTTAACAACCTTCAGCTTGTTAATGACAGTTCCATTGGCGCTGTAGGGGCGACAAAATGGAATTTATCCTACTTAAAATAACTTGGAGTTAAAAGTTTCCTTTTCTACAATTGTAGGAAAGCAGTTCAATATTACCTCTTTTTTTTTTTTTTTTTTTTTTAAATTTAAGAAAGTTTTTGGGGCGGCGCACATAGGATCTCATTCCCCAACCAGGGACTGAACTGACACCCCCAGCACTGGAAGTGTGGAGTCTTAATCACTGGACTACCAAGGAAGCCCCTATCACCTTGAAAATGATAAATGCTCATAGGAATGATATAAACATTTGTGCTGCCTTACAATTCTCTTAAGGAAATCCTTGCCTGCTGTGCTGTCACTCACAGCCAAATGATGTTGTCAAGTTTTGAACATTTTCACTGTTCCAAACTCATGTTCTCCTCCTGGCGAAGCTCTAAAATCCACCAGCTGCATGTCCTTTGACTTCCAGCTTCTCTTCTGCACCAGACTTGGTCCACAGACCTACCCCTCCCTCCAGCAGCCTTAGCCCCTCTCAGTTCATTCCTCACATGAGCACCGACGGCCCCCATGAAACAAGCTCTGTGTGCTAAGTCGCTTCAGTCGTGTCCAACTCTGTACAACCCCACGGACTGAAGCCTGGCAGGCTCCTCTGTCCATGGGATTTCCTAGGCTAGAATACTAAAGTTGCCATGCCTTCCTCCAGGGGATCTTCATGACCCAGGGATCAAACTCACATCTCTTGCGTCTCTTGCATTGGCAGGCAGGTTCTTTACCACTAGTGCCACCTGGGAAGCCCTGAGACAGGCTCTAGGCAGAAGCAAACCAATACACAACTACNGAATACTAAAGTTGCCATGCCTTCCTCCAGGGGATCTTCATGACCCAGGGATCAAACTCACATCTCTTGAGTCTCTTGCACTGGCAGGCAGGTTCTTTACCACTAGTGCCACATGGGAAGCCCTGAGACAGGCTCTAGGCAGAAGCAAACCAATACACACCTACCAATGACAGGAAGACAGTGCGATTCCTGTGCTTGGGATGCCACTCCAGTTACTCAGGGACCAGTTAATCAGGTGCTTAAACCCCTTAGTGACTCCTTACTGTTCTCAGGCTAAAGTCCGGTCTCTCCAGCGAGGACATCGGGGTCTTCCTGCTGGCGCTCCTGGACCTCCACAGCTGCTGTTCCTTCTGCATGGATCACCCCTGCCCCTCCAGCCACCTCGGGCAAGGGAGGTAGTGGGTTCTGGAAGCTGGGACACCAGACAGCTGCTTCTCCTCTAGAGCCTCCAGAAAGAGCTGATGCCAATGAGACCTGAGTTGGACTTTGGGCCCCCTTTTGGCCTTCCCTGGTGGTCTAGTGGTTGAGAGTCTGCCTGCGAATGCAGGGGAAACGGGCTATATCCCCAGTCTGGGAAGATTCCGCATGCCACGGGGCAACTAAGCCTGTGCATCACAACTGCTGAGCCTGGTCTCTCGAGTCTGTATACTGAAACTATAGAAGTAGAGAAGCCCAATGCTCCATGACAAAAGAAGCCACGGCAATGAGAAGCCCATGCACAGTAAGGAAAAGCAGCCTGCACTTGCCACAACTAGAGGAAGCCTGGTGCAGTAACGAAGACCCAGCAGAGCCTAAAACAGGCGAATAAATAGTAAAAAAGAAAATCAAGGACCACACTGCTGGATGGGAGGGCAGCGGATACTACTGGAAGAGACAGAAGCCTGAGTTAGACAGGACAGGAGGCGCTTCCCTGAGGAGGTCCTCCTGGGTGTACAGAGACTAGACTGCAACCAAGGGGAGGAGCGCACCTCAGCAANTAAATAGTAAAAAAGAAAATCAAGGACCACACTGCTGGATGGGAGGGCAGCGGATACTACTGGAAGAGACAGAAGCCTGAGTTAGACAGGACAGGAGGCGCTTCCCTGAGGAGGTCCTCCTGGGTGTACAGAGACTAGACTGCAACCAAGGGGAGGAGCGCACCTCAGCAACCTCCTCCCCCTTAGCCAATTCTGGGCACTCGGTCTACCTCGGCCCTAACTCCATGGCTGCACTCTTATGACCCCCAGTGAGGAAGAGGCTCTAGCCTGGCCTTTGAGCAGGCTTCCACTACTCTAGTTTTCTGTATACGGTCAGACAGTAAATAGTGCAGGCGGTGTTGTCACACCATCTCTGTTTTGAGTCCTCAGCAGCTGGCAGCAGGTCCCTGGAAGGCTGGGCTGCCTTCCCAGTAAAAGCCCACTTACAGAGACCAGTAAAGCTGTCTCACATGGCCACGGCTCTGCTGCCAGGCTCACGATCCATCCTCAAGCTCTTTCTAACCCAAAAGTCTGATCTCACTTTTCTGCTTAAACAGTGAAAGTGAAGTCACTCAGTCATGTTGGACTCTGCGACTCCATGGACTATAGCCTACAGGCTCCTCCGTCCATGGGATTTTCCAGGCAAGGATACTGGAGTGGGTTGCCATTTCCTTCTCCAAGGGGTGCTTAAACCCCTTAGTGACTCCTTACTGTTCTCAGACTAAAGTCCAGTCTCTCCAGTGTGGACATCGGGGTCTTCCTGCTGGCGCNAGGCTCCTCCGTCCATGGGATTTTCCAGGCAAGGATACTGGAGTGGGTTGCCATTTCCTTCTCCAAGGGGTGCTTAAACCCCTTAGTGACTCCTTACTGTTCTCAGACTAAAGTCCAGTCTCTCCAGTGTGGACATCGGGGTCTTCCTGCTGGCGCTCCTGGACCTCCGCAGCTGCTGTTCCTTCTGCATGGAACACCCCTGACCCTCCAGCCACCTCGGCCAAGGGAGGCAGTGGCTTCTGGAAGGTGGCACAGAAGACAGCTTCTCCTCTAAAGCCTCCAGAAAGAGCTGACGCCAATGAGACCTGAGTTAGACTTTGGGACTCCAGGCCTATAATATCCCAGATTGCTGTTGTTTTCAGCCACTGAGGCTTTGATTATTACAACAACAGTATAACAGTATAATCCTATTAATACAAAATAAATATGTATATATTTTTAGTGGGTAAGTGCAATTTGAAAAGCTTTTCACTTTCACACACTACTTATATGGTGTGATAGTAAAAAAGAAAGGGAAACTTCTTGATTTGGGGAAGCCTAACTTGCATAAGACTTGCGAATCCCTCGGACTGCAAGGAGATCCAACCGGTCCATTCTGAAGGAGATCAGCTCTGGGATTTCTTTGGAGGGAATGATGCTAAAGCTGAAACTCCAGTATCACTGCCTTTTATGTCTTACTTCTGAGACATTTTTGCTTTAATCTGAAAACATTCAAGAATTGTCACAAGCACTAGTGTCACTAAGTAGCCCATCCTAGAAGCCAGAAAATATATCTCCCAATACCCAGAGACCCTAGCAGACTTCTGAGCTATAGAAAATGGGCCTTTGTCTCTTCTCTGCAGTCACTGGCTAAAGTCTGCTTCCTGAACTTACAAGAGGAAACAGGAAAGAAGTTCAGAAAGAGCTTGAGCTTACCTGGTATCTTCCAGTGATACCTGACCAGATTTTTCATCCACTGTAATTTTACAGTGATCTCCAGAGACCAACTTATTGCCAGGGAATGAAAGGTCACAACCTACAACAGAGAGGAGGGTGTGCAGAGAAGGGGAATACAACTGTGGGTACTGGGCACAACACTATGCTTTGCTTAATGATATCATACGACCAGAAGTCAAGACCCCCAAAGCATTTAAGTGTTAATCCAAAAGGAAAAAGGACTATATCTTGAAACTTTCTGCTTCCTCATTACCCAGAGGATATACCCCATCAATGCCTCTAGCTATACATCAACATCTTCATGGTGACGTTTTTACAATATGCACATGTACACAGACAACCTCATAAGTATTATAGAACTTTGAGAAAAACCTAAGGGGCATATTAAATATCTTCAGTATTGTAGTCCTATATTTCTTCTGCGTAATCTAAGGTTTCATAAANCCATTCTGTTCTTTTCCTCTATTTCTTTGCATTGATTGCTGAAGAAAGCTTTCTTATCTCTTCTTGCTATATGCAGAAGACCTGGGTTCAATTCCTTGATCAGGAAGATCCCCTGGAGAAGGAAATGGCAACCCAATCCAATAGTCTTGCCTGGAAAATCCCACAGACAGAGGTACCTGGCAGGCTATATAGTCCATGGGGTCACAAGAGTCAGACACGACTTAGCGGCTAAGCCACCACGAATGTACAGAAGTTGATGGAGTGGGAGGACATAGAATCTGCATCTCTTCACCACAAAGGTACTTAATCAGACACTGTTGGGGGACATTGATACCCACGTGGATGGGAGGAACCCCCAAGTGATGGGGGTCAGACATGGGTAGGTGGGAAAGGGCAGGAGAAGTGGAAATATGACGGGTACCATGTGAATCCTGGGGGTATGAGAGGGAGTTGGGAAGGAAGAGTAGAGCTAGAGTGGAGGGATCCTCAGGGACTGGAGGATTAAGGGGAATGCATCTACCATTTCCCCCCACTCTCTCTGCCCCTGGGAGCCTGCTGAGGTCCCTGGCCTGATCCTCCATACTTTGAAGCAGCAGGCACTCTGGAGTCCCCTCTGGGCTGTGCTGGGCATAGGCCCTGCCCCCACCATTCCGAGGGCCTTTTCTGGCTGTACAGATCATGAGCCTACACCCTGCCCCTAAGCCCTGCTCCCCACAGCCAAGGTTTTTTTCCAGTAATTTTTTTTCTTATGTGGTTCTGTTATAATTTCTGCTGATTGTTTCATTTATATTTTTATTTTTCTAATATATCAGTTAATTTCCTAAATTTATTTTATTTTTTTATGCTTTGTTGTTGTCCCACCCCCCTTTTTTGTTTTGTTTGTTGTTATTTCTGTTTCATTTTGCCATGCTTCATTCATGGGCCAGAGGTCAGGCCTGAACTCCTATGATTGGAGCACTGAGTCTGAACTGCTGAACTAACAGAACCTTAGACCACAAGGATTGTTAATTGAAGTGAGGTCTTCCAGAAGTATGCATCTCAACCCCTAGACCTGGTTCTGCTCAACTGCCTACAAACTCTAGTTCTGGAAACCTCAGGCCAAACAACAGTAAGACAGGAACACAGACCCACTCATCAAAAAAAAAAAAGAGAGAGAGAGACAACAAAAAAGTATGTTACAGATGAAAGAACAAGGTAAAATCCTAAAAGACCAAATAAATGAAGAGGAAATAGGCAATGTACCTGAAAAAGAATTTATAGTAATAATGATCCAAAATCTTGGAAATAAAATAGAGGCACAGATAGAGAAGATACAAGAAATGTTTAACAAAGACCTAGAGGAACTAAAGGACAAACAGATGAACAACACAATAACTGAAAGAAAAATACACTAGAATGAATCAATAGCAGAATAACTGAGGCAGAAGAACAAATAAGTGAACTGGAAGATAGAATGGTGGGAATAATTGCTGAGGAGCAGAATAAGGAAAAAAGGATAAAAAGAATTGAAGACAGTCTCAGAGACCTCACTAAGCTCACTAACATTCAAATTATAGAGGTCCCAGAAGAAGAAGAGAAAAAGAAGGAGTCTGAGAAAATATTTGAAGAGATTATAGTTGAAAACTTCCCAATCATGGGAAAGGAAATAGCCTCCCAAGTTCAAGAAGTGCAGAGTCCCACAAATGATTAACCCTAAGACAAACACACCAACACACATATTAATCAAACTAACAAATGTTAAGCACAACAAAGTATTAAAAACAGCAAGGATAAAACAAAAAATAACATACAAGGGAATCCCCATAAGGCTACAGGCTGACTTTTCAGCAGAAACTCTGTAGGCCATAAGGGGGTGGCAGGATATGTTTAAAGTGATGAATGGGAAAAACCTACAACAGATACTACTCTATTCAGCAAGGATCTCATTCAAACTTGATCAAAAAGCCAAAAGCTTTACAGACAAGCAAAAAAGAGAATTCAGCACTACCAAGCCAGCTTTACAACAAAAGCTAAAGGAAATTCTCTAGGCAGGAAACAGAAAGAGATACACAAAAACAAACCCAAAACAATTAAGAAAATGGTGATAGGAACATTCATATCAATAACTACTTTAAATGTAAAGAGATGAAATGCCCCAACAGACACAGACTGGTTGAATGGATACAAAAACAAGATCTGTATGTATGTTGTCTACAAGAGACTTCAGACCTAGGGATACTGAAAATGAAGGGATGTACAGATATTCCGTATAAATGGAAATTTTTAAAAAGTTGCAGTAGCAATACTTGTATCAGATAAAATAGATTTGAAAAGAAATACTGTTGCAAGAGATAAGTAAGGACTAATAATGATCAAGGGATTAATCCAGAAAGAAGATATAACAATTATTGATATAAACATTTATGCACCCAAGGTGGCACTAATGGTAAAGAATTCGCCTGCCAGTGCAGAAGATGTAAGAGATGCAGGTTGATCCCTGGGTCAGGAAGATCCCCTGGAGAAGGAAACAGCAACCCATTCCAGTATTCTTGCTTGGAAAATTCCAAAGACAGGAGCCTGGCAGGGCTCTGGGTTGCTAAGAGTCAGATGCAACTGAGCACAGCCAATTACTATTACACAATACATAAGGCAAATGCTAATAACCATAAAAGGGGAAATGGACAGTAATACAATAATAGTGGGGGACCTTAACATCCCTCTGGCAACCCACTCCAGTGTTCTTGCCTGGAGAATCCCAGGGATGGGGGAGCCTGGTGGGCTTCCATGTATGGGGTCACACAGAGTCGGACACGACTGAAGCGACTTAGCAGCAGCAGCAGCAGTTAACATCCCTCTCATCAGTGGACAGATTATCGCACAGAAAATAAGTTTAAAAACACCAGCTTTGTGCACGGGTATGATCCAGAGAGTTGATGTGGAGTGGGAGGTGGGGGGGGGTGGTTTCAAGATTGGGAACTCATGTACACCTGAGATGAAAAAAAATAAAAATAAAATAAATAAAATATAGGCTGTGTACAGAAAAAAAAAAAAAAACCAGCAGCTTTAAATAACAAAATAGATCAGATACACTTAACTGATATTTATAGTATATTCAACCCCAAAATGGCAGAATACACTTTTTTCTCAATTGTACATGGAACATCCTCTAAGATAGACCACATTTTGGGTCACAAAACATGCCTTGTAAAATTTAAGAAAACTGAATTTATGTCAAGCATCTTTCCTAACCACAATACAACACTATGAAATTAGAAATCAATTACAGGGGGAAAAAAAACTGTAAAAATGCAAACACATGGAGACTAAACAGTGTGCTGCTAAATAATCACTGAAGAAATTAAACAGGAAATAAAAAATACATAGAAACAGATGACAACAAAAAACGTAACAACCCAAAACCAATGGACCAGAGCAAAAGCAGTTCTAAGAAGTTTATAGTAATTAAATCTAATCTCAAGAAACAAAAAATACTTCAAACAATGTAATCTTACACCTAAATCAACTAAAGAAAGAAGCATGAAGAAAATCGAAAGTTAGTAGAATGAAATAAATCATAAAGATCAGAGCAGAAATAAATGAAACAGAAATGAAGAAAACAATAACAGATCAACAAAAGTAAAAGTTAGTTCTTTGAGAAAATAAACAAAATTGATGAATCTTTATTTAGCCAGACTATCAAGAAAGAAAAGGGAGAGGACTCAGACTATCAAGAAAGAAAAGGGAGAGGACTCACATTGATAAAATTAGGAATGGAAAATTTCTAATAAAGGGAAAATTCCTAAAATTTCTAAAAGGAGAAATTACAACTGAAACCACAGAAATATGAAGGATCTTAAGAGGCTACTGTAAGCAACTATTGCCAATAAAATGGACCACCTGGAAGAAATCTACACATTCTTGGAAAGGTACAATTTTCCCAGACTGAACCAGCAAGAAATAGGAAATATAAACAGACCAATCCTAAATAATGAAATTGAAACTGTAATTGAAAGTGCTCCAACTAACAACAGTCCAGGACCAGATGACTTCACATGTGAATTCTACTGAACATTTAGAGGAGAGCTAACACTGATCCTCCACAAACTTTTCCAAAAAATTGTGGAGGGAGGAACACTCCCAAATTTGTTCTATGGGGCCACCATCATCCTGATAGCAAAACCACACAAAGATAAAACAAAAAAAAGAAAATTATAGATCAATATCACTGATGAACACAGCCAAAAATTCTCAACAAAGTATTAGCAAAGAGAATCCATTAAATTAGCAAAGAGAACATATTAAAAGCATCCTACACTATGATCAAGTGGGGTTTATGCCAGGAATGCAAAGGTTCTTCAATATATGCAAATCAATCGATGTGATACACCATAGTAACAAAAAACCAATGTGTTCATCTCAATAGATGCAGAAAAATCTTTTGACAAAATTCAACATCCATTTACAATATAGTGGGCACAGAGGGAACCTACCTTAACATAATAAAGGCCATATATGACAAACCCACAGCAAACATCATTCTCAAAGCTGAAAGCATTTCCTCTATGATCAGAACAAAGACAAGGATGTCCATTCTTGCCACTCTTATTTGATATAGTTTTGGAAGTCCTAGCCACAGCAATCAGAGAGAAAAAAGAAAAGGAATACAGATTGCAAAAGAAGAAGTAAAACTGTCAACTGTTTGCAGATGATATGATACTATACATAAAAATCCTAAAGATGCCACCAGAATACTACTGGAGCTAATCAATGAATTTGGTAAAGTTGCAAGATACAAAATTAATGCACAAAAATCTCTTGCATGCCTATATACTAACAACAAAAGAACAGGAGTTGAAATTAATGAAATAATCCCATTTACTATTGCAACAAAAAGAAGAAAATCCCTGGGAATAAACCTACATAAGGAGGCAAAAGACATGCACTCAGAAAACTATAAAACACTGATGAAAAAAATAAAAGATGACACAAACAGATGAAGAAATATACCATGTTCTTAGATTGGAAGAATCAATATTGTGAAAATGAATACACTACCCAAAGCAAATTACATATTCAATGCAATTCCTATCAAGTTACCAGTGGTATTCTTCACAGAATTAGAACAAAAAATCTTACAATTTGTATGGAAACACAAAAGACTCCAAATACCCAGAGTAATTTTGAGAAAGAAAAACCAAAGTTGGAGGAATCAGGCTCCTTGACTTTATACTACAAAGCTACAGTAATCAAAACAGTATGCTGCTGGTACAAAAACAGAAATATACACCAATGGTATGGGACAGAAAGCCCAGAGATAAACCTATACACCTATGGTCACCTAATATATGACAAAGGAGGCAAGAATATACAATGGAAAAAAGACAGCCTCTTCAATAAATGGTTCTGGGAAAGCTGGACAGCTACATCTAAAAGAATGAGTTTAGAACACTAACATCATACACAAAAGTAAACTCAAAATGGATTACATTTATTACTAAATGTAATAAGACTGGTCACTATAAAAACTCTTAAAGGAAAACGTAGGAAAAGAACTCTTTGACATAAACCACAGTAAGATCTTTTTTGACTCACTTTCCAGAGTAATGAAAATAAAATCTAAACAAATGGGACCTAATTAAGCTTAGAAGCTTCTGCACAGCAAAGGAAACCATAAATAAGACTCAAAGACCACCCTCAGACTGGGAGAAAATATTTGCAAATGAAGCAATGGAGAAAGGATTAATCTTTAAAATATACAAAGAGCTCATTATCAAAAAAACAATCCAATCAAAAAAGATGGAAGACCTAAATAGGTATCTCCCCCCGCCAAAGACATACATATAGCCAAAAGACACATGATAAAATACTGAACATCGCTAATTATGATCATTATATTTCTATCTTATATTTATATTATGCTACTATAATTAGTATTATAATATACTAATTATAATTATTAGAGAAATGCAAATCAAAACTGTAATGAGGTATCACCTCACATAGGTCAGAACGGCCATCATCAAAAAATCTACAAATAATAAATGCTGGAGAGGGTGTGGAGAAAAGGGAAACTTTTTGCATTGTTGGTGAGATTATAAATTGATACAGCTACTGTGGAGAACAGTATGGAGGTTCCTTAGGAAGCTAAAAATAGAAGTACCATATGATCCAGTAATCTCACTACTGGGCATATACCTTGTGAAAACCATTATTCAAAAGGGCACATGTATCCCAGTGTTCACTGCAGCACTATTTACAGTAGCCAGCACACAGAAACAATCTAAATGTCCAATGGTAGATGAATGGATAAAGAAGATGTGGTACATACATACAATGGAATATTACTGAGCTACTAAATGGAATGAAGCAGGGTCATTTTTAGAGATGTGGGTGGACCTAGAGTCTATCATACAGAGTGAAGTAAGCCAGAAAGAGAAAAATAGATATCATATAACAATGCATATATGTAAAATCTAGAAAAATGGTACAGATGAACCTATTTCCAAGTCAGGAGAAGAGACAGATGTAGCGAATGGACATGTGGACCCAGGGGAGGAAGGGGAGTATGGTAATAATTGGTAGATTAGGATTGATATATACATTGTGCTATGCAGTGCTTAGTTGCTCAGTCAGTCATGTCTGACTCTTTGCGACGCTATGGACTGTAGATCTCCAGGCTCCTCTGTCCATGGGGATTCTCCAGGCAAGAATACTGGAGTGGTTGCCATGACCTTCTCCAGGGGATCTTCCCAACCCAAGGATCGAACCCGGTCTCCCACATTGCAGGTGATTTCTTTACTATCTAAACCACCAGGGAAGCCCAAGACCACTAGACTGGGTAACCTATCCCTTCTCCAGGGGAACTTCCTGACCCAGGAATCGAACCAGCGTCTCATCTCCTGCAAAAAAGGCAGGTTCTTTACCAGCTGAGCTACCTGGGAAGCATGATATATGCACTACCATGTATAAAGTAGATAGCTAGTGGGAACCTGCTACAGAGCACTGAGCTGAGCTTCCNGGGGAACTTCCTGACCCAGAAATCGAACCAGCGTCTCATCTCCTGCAAAAAAGGCAGGTTCTTTACCAGCTGAGCTACCTGGGAAGCATGATATATGCACTACCATGTATAAAGTAGATAGCTAGTGGGAACCTGCTACAGAGCACTGAGCTGAGCTTCCTGCTCAGTGAACCTGCTACAAAGCACAGGAAGCTCAGCTCAGTGCTCTGTGATGACCTAGATGGTTGGGGTGTGGGAAAGAGGTCCAAAGAGGGAGGAGATATATGTATGGATATGGCTGACCACTTCATTGTACAGCAGACATTAACACCACATTGTAAAGCAATTTTATTCCAATAAAAAACCAATGTAGAAAAGAATAAATACTACTGAAAATTGATCCTTTGATTAGTAAAACTCACTTCTGGTCAAGAAGAAACAAGAAAGAGGAAAAAAGAGCCTTCTTGGTGGCTCAGAGGTAAAGCAACTGCCTGCAAATGCAGGAGACATGAGTTTGATCCCTGACTTGGGAAGATCTCACATGTCATGGAGTAGCTAAGCCCACGCATGACAACTGCTGAGCCTGTCTGTGCTCTAGAGGCTGGGAGCTGCAACTGCTGAAGCCCAAGTGCCCTACAGCCCATGATCTACCACAAGAGAAGCCACCACAATGAGAAGCCTGTGCGTCACAACTAGAGTGTAGCCCCGGCCCTCTGCAACTAGCGAAAAGCTTGCAGAGTAAAGACCCAGCATAACCAGAAATAAAGAAATAAAATTTTTAAAAAAAGAAAGAGGAAAAAATATTTTTCCAATATCCAGAATGAAAATGGGGGTATCACAATAGAATTTACATCAGAGTAAATGAATAAATAAATTAACTAATATAAGTGAAAGTAAAAGAAGGTTTTGTAATAGGCAAACACAATTGACAGTTTAGATATTATGGACAAATTCCTTAAAAATCACAAGTCAAAATGGACACAAGAAAAAAACCAATTCAGTCCTAAGTCTATGGAAGAAATTGGTTCTAAAAATAAAAACCTTTCCACAAAAAAAAAAAAGCCTGATGCCTAGATGACTTCATCAATGAATTTTTCTGACATTTAAAGAAGAAATAATTCCAATTCTATAAACATTGGAATTATTATTCCAGAAAACAGAAAAAGTTAGAGAATACTTCCCCCAAATGTTTGAGACCTGCATAACTTTGGTGCCAAATCCAAACAAGCCCATTAGAAAAAATGAAAATGCAGACATTTCTTTTTTATGAAGAGAGCCTCAAAAGTCATAAACAGGTGTAATCTAGTGATATTTAAAAATTATATCATGAGAGACTCTTACAGGACATGGTAGGACCCTCGGGCCATTTGAACACTATAATCCAAAACACAGATATCACACCAAATCATCCAATTTACATTAACCATATGAATGACAAAAAAGAAGAAGAGACCTCTGTATGCTCTGTTTTCTCAGTTTGGCCACGTGGTAGACACTGTGTCTTTAAAGACCGTNACATTAGAAAAAATGAAAATGCAGACATTTCTTTTTTATGAAGAGAGACTCAAAAGTCATAAACAGGTGTAATCTAGTGATATTTAAAAATTATATCATGAGAGATTCTTACAGGACATGGTAGGACCCTCGGACCATTTGAACACTACAACCCAAAACACAGATATCACACCAAATCATCCAATTTACATTAACCATATGAATGACAAAAAAGAAGAGACCTCTGTATGCTCTGTTTTCTCAGTTTGGCCACGTGGTAGACACTGTGTCTTTAAAGACCGTGAAGATGAGGGGGGCAAGCCTTTGTTACATTTAAGGAACTGAGCTCATCTGCAAATGCCTTGAGACAGTTACAAGGATTTCCATGTTATGGCAAACCGATGTGAATCCAGTATGCAAAAACAGATTCAGATATAATATATAAAATGTGTGGCACTCTTGCTGAAAAAAGCCAAGACTGTGGAACTGACTGCAAAAACCAACCAGGGACAAAAAGCCTGGTCAGGGAGCACCAAATTCAGCTAATACCCAAGGAAATGCAGCACCAGTTCTCAGGCCCCTGATTACCCTCCAAACAGTACTTTATTCCTTAGAAATTTACCAGAAGAGACTAGCGAGATGATATTATCCATGTCGTTTTACCACTTCTCTGGTTTTAAGGAAGTATGTTTGGTACCTGAGAGGAACTGACCTTGCTTTTGTTGAATCTGAAAATGATGGGCAGGCTGGAGCTGCCAGAGATGCTCTACAGGGATTTAAGATCACATTGTCCCAGGCCATGAAGATAACCTACGCCAAGAAATAACGTTTGGGATAACTGTCTTTAAAGGACTGGTATTATTTATAGTTTTTGTTTTGATAACATTTGGCCAGCCCATTTTAATAGTTGGGGGGAGAGGGGAAGTGTATGTGAAATTGTTGAAAGGATTTTAAAAAATTACGTGGTCTTTGTTTAGCCTTAGTGAACTATGGACTGCAAAGGCCTTAATTTTGTACAATAAAACTTTTATCTGTATTCTGTAAAAAAACTATATCATGATTAAATAAGGTTTATACTATCCATTCAAGGATGGTTTAATGTTAAAAAAAAAAAACACCACACAATTACTGTGATCCACCACATTTACAGAAGGAGAAAAAGCAACTCAAAATATGTTTCCAAAAAAAAGATGAAATTAAACAGGTATTTAAAGCAAAAGTTCTTAAAACTATTAATAGGGACTTCTTTAATCTGATAAACCATATCTACAAAAAAAATCTTTGAGAGACACTTCATGATGCAAACACATAATTTTAGATAAGAATATGTACTGTTCTCTCCTTACATACAAGAATAGAAAAAATTACAACTATTATCTCTTTACTTCAACAAGGAATATTGGTGTTCCTAACCAGTGCAATAAGTTTTTTTTTTTAAGTGTGAGGATTAGAAAGAATGAAAGAAAACTAGTCATTCTTACATACTATACTTATGTACTTAGAAAACCCAAAAGAATCTACAAATAAACTCTTGGAATTAAGTGAATTTAGCAGAGCTGTTAGGTATTGACATAATGTCAATATACAAAAGTCAATTGTATTTCCATATCTTACAAAACAATTAGATAATGGAATTAACAGTACCATTGACAATAGCATCAAAAATATTAGAATAAAGTCTAAAGAAAGGTGAAAAGCCTTTATATAGAAAACTATAAAATATTACTTGAAATTAAATAAATGAGATCTATTTTGTATTTGTGGATTGGAAGACTCAATATTTTTCTTAAACATTTCCCAAATTGATTGATACATTCAGTGCCATCTCAGAGTCATAGTAGATGCATTTTGTCCATAAGCTTATTCTGAAAATCATGTGAAAATGCAAAGGTTAAGGCATAGCAAAGAAAAACAGGAGGAAAATTGAAGGATACACACTATCAACTTATCCCATGATTAAAATTGTATAATTTTATATAAAGCTAGACAAACAGAACAATGAATGACATATCCTTTGAGAACCCAGGAGACCCACACATGTACCATCATCTGATTTCAGACAAAAAGTGACATTTCGATGCAGTGGTGAAGACACCCTTTTTAATAAATGAGCTAGACCAACTGGGTATTCTGTGGAGGGGAGTTCACACCTCTGTATATCATACCATAAACTAAAATTATTTCCAAGTGAATTGCACACCTAAATATAAAGGGGAAAAAGAGACCTTCTAGAAGGTTAAAGAGGGGAAACTTGGAGCTTTTGAGAAGTCAAGTGCAAAAACAGGAAAAGCTAATGTTTGGTAACTTAAGTCAATGGTGGTTACTGTGGAGGGATAGTGACCGGACATGGGCATGAAAGAGCCTTCAAGTGTGCTGGAAGTGGTGAGGACAGTGTCTGCACATGAAAAACTCAGAGGTAAACCCTAAAGATCCGTGCACTTTATGTAAGTTGTAAAGACAGAGAATCAAAACATCAAGAACATTCACAATGTGCTTTCATTTTCTTGGACTTGTATGTCTGTTCAACTTTTCACGTGTAATATTATGTAAATCTAAAACGTTTTTGGTTAAATAGGCTGTTTCTAAACAACAGAAATAAATAGACTGATTTCTTCACGCTCTACACAGAGTAGGGTATCAGCAATTCCGGAGAAGATGGGTTCCTCAAACACAGGGGCACTCGTTCGTTTGTGATGTCAGAGTCCAGTGCGGACCTGGAGCGTGACCAGCATCGGGAAGGTGGACTGAGTGGGAAGGATGCAGGTTACACCTTGACTTCCCTCCTCCTCTCCTACCCTCCAGTTCAGGGTGCTGCCAGGTGACAGGACACCCACAAACCTCAAACCCACTCTCTGCCAGTTCTGTGACTGCAGACCAGTGACTTAACCTTCTGATGGGTACCTTGTGATTTGGAAATAAGGACACCTCACAGAGTCACGTATATTCAGTAAACAGTCCCTGGGCTCCAAGTCCCTGTCCCCAACCAGCACCTGACTAACTACCAGCAAGAGAGAAGGGTTGTAGCACGTGAAGTGGGTCTTGTTTGGGCACAGCACCACTGCCCAGGCACCTCTGAGCCTGAAGCAAAAGCAAAAATCAGTTCGTCTTTAGAATTGTTTTAAAAATATCTTGCTCACCATGGATTTTCTGGCAAAAGTTGTGGTTAAAAAAAATCCTGTTAAAATATTATTTATCTTGATGGTTTATCTTGTTTGGTTCCTCACTTGCCTCCCCCTGGTGCAGGCCTCATTTGGACAGTAAAGTTCTCCAGCCTGGGCCTTACAGATCCAGACTCCAGGGAGTGTTGGGTACCCACATGCTGGCCTTGGCCCTGAGTGGTGATGCTGGCACCCAGGGTGATGAAGGAAGTGCACTGCGGGGGCCCTGCACAGGACCACTCAGAGGAGGAGGATGTATGGCTCTGACCCCCTGAAAGACCTGTGGCAGGAGTGCAACTCATCTGAGCTTGAAGGAGAACAGGGTCTAATCCTCTAGCAGAGTTGGCAGCCTCAGCTGCCTTTGGGGTCAGTGTGTGGGGAGGGTCTTCCTGTTCCCTGCCCCCATCTGCACCAGCCTTCTTCCAAGAAAGGAAGGACAGCTGAGTCACTCTTGAAAGCTCCTGTTTACACTCTCTGTCCTTCACAGCATTTTACCCAGGATGTCAAATAACCTCTCTCTGTCCAGCATTGCTTTCCCGGGTTGTTCCCCAGATGGCCTGCTCCCTGGAATTCTGTGAACCAAAGAACTGGTCTCCAACAGCTGTAAGCACTCAATATGCAGACAGACATTTAACAAATTTGATACCTCCAGCCTACCCACTGGAGGTAGTTACTCTGGGGCCTTCTAGGAGGTATCCCAGGGCGGTGAGGGTGGGACAGGAACTCCATCAGGGGGACCCTGGGGGTGAAGGTAATTCCTTGGATGGAAGAGAGGGGTTCAGGTGAAGAAGAGGTTGTTAGGAGGCTGTATCGAGGTGGGCTTCCAGCCTTCTGTGAATCAGGGATTTTATTTGTTGCTCATTTTTTTTTGGCTGCACTGGGTCTTTGCTGGTACATGCAGACTTTCTCTAGTTGTGGTGAGTGGGGGTTACTCTCTAGTTGTGTGCAAGGTCTTCTCATTGCAGTGGCTTCACTTATTGAAGAGCATGGGCTCGAGGCGTGTGGGTTCAGGAGTTGTGGCTTGCGGGCTTAGTTACTCCATGGCCTGTGAGATCTTCCCAGACTAGGGACTGAACCCATGTCCCCTGTATTGGCAGGTGGATTCTTTACCCGTGGACCACCAGGTGAGTCCCTGGATCAGGAATTTTAAAAAATTACTCAGCTAATCATTATGGGGAAAGTACATGGATGACCACAAAATTTCTGAACAGAAGTCATAAGAGGGAGAGGTTACCTAACTAGATTTTGAACGTGTTAAAAATCAACAGTGTAGGTAAGAAACAAAATGATGAAGAAAATTAGCACGAGAGTATTGGCTCATTTAAGTTTTTCAACCCAATGAGCAAAGAAGGCCTGTTATTATTTCAAATAATAAACGTCACCAAAGAAAAAAGAGAAGGTATAGGTAGGGTTAAAGTCACACAACTTTAAGCTACTGAACTGGCAGTCCAACCCAGGTAGCCTGGGTCCAGAAAAGAACAGAAAATCTGAAAACAGCTGGTCATTATGCTTTAGAATGCACTATGTGGTAATGATTGCATTTCATACTAGAGAGCATGGAAGAAGGGAGGCAGCATTTATTTACAGTGGATGCTGGATACTTAACACATTTTGGCCTACCTTTTGTTGGAAGGTCAGACCTCTATTAAAAATGAAACTTATGAAGAGTTTGCCCTGATTTAGAATACTTAAAATTATGTGCTTAAGTTAAGAATGTAAGCTTTTGAGTCTTACATTTAAAGGAGGTCACTTATAGGTGGAAACTATTTTAAAATTCACTGGACCCATACTAAGAGAACATAACTCTCACTCAGAGCAGGAGGGGGGGGGCTCAAAAAAAAATGTTTAAAAATAGTAACTTATCTGCCAGCCAACAACAAAAATAACTGACTTTATAAAAACCAGTTAGAATCATAACATTTGTTGAATTACATTTAAGTTTAATCTTATAATGTAGGTAGGTGGACAATTTTGGGTTCCACTGACATTTTAACTTCACTGGTGCTTAATGGGTGGAAGGCAACCAGGAATGTTGTCATTGAGCTCCCAGCTGGCCCTGGAGAAAGGACCTGGGAACCCATTCCCACAGCAGCAGGGTTTCCTGCAGCAAGCCTCTGTTCACCGGTGTCTGCTCTAGTATACTGCGTGGGTGGGGGTTGCTTCCTCCATCCCTGTTATCTGTGTTTTTTCTTTTCACTTCTTGAAAAGAACTTAAAAGGAGAAAAACCAATTATCTTTTTATAAAAAGTAGAAAACATGAATAAGCAAAAAGAAAATTTAAAAGCCAAATAAAAATGATAAATTGTCACCAGGTGGCAAGCAGTGTTTAACAATGTGGCATGTATCATTTCATGTCTGTACTTTTCAGATGGGCTCACAGCACTCACCTTGTTTTGTAACAGGCAGTTTTTGAGAAACAATGTATCACTAGTAGGGGTCAGGAGGCACTCTTTCTCTGCACAACTACTAATTAACCTTCCTGAGCCCACCTTCTTTCTAAAGTTTGATGTATTTACCAAAAACTTGCACCAGATCTTGGATTGTTTCCAGATTGTGAAGGAACACTGAAATGTTTCTCTTTCTGCCAAAGTCTTGCCCATAAGCTCTGGCGTCAGAGAATTTTTGCCTCCACAACCATTTAAAAACCAACTTACAGGACTTCTCTATTGGTCCAGTGGTTAAGGATTGGCTTTGCAATGCAGGGGAAACAGGTTCTATTCCTGGTTGGAGAACTTATATCCCACATGACACAAGGCAACTAAGCCTGCCCTCAGCAACTACTCAGCCCATCTGCTCTAGAGCCTGCAGCAGATTCTGAAGTCCTGGCGTCACAATGAGAGAGCTGTTGCGCCAATAAATAAAGATTAACATTAAAAAAAAAAAAAAAAAAAAAACTCGCCTGACTTCCCTGTCAGTAGGTCCAGTGGTTAAGACCTTGCCTTCTAATGCAGAGGGTGCAGTCCAGTCCCTGGTAGGGGAGGTAAGATCTCACCTGCCTTGGGAGGCCCAAAAACCAAAACTTAAAACAGAAGCAATATTATAACAAATGCACTAAAGACTTTAAAACTGGAAAAAGAAAAATCAACTTGAAGTCTTCCTGGTCTCATCTCTAGGGGGCCTTCCACCTTGCTGTGCAAAATTCACAAGACTAATCTGTACCCGGGAGACGCAATTTTGGCGGCAGTTCAGTGATTTCCCTTGCGTGTGGACCAGGAGCGTGGAGAACTCGGGTCCTGAAGCCCCCACCGTGTGAAGGCCTGGGAGAGCCGAGATGCACCCCCAGGATCACAGGAGGTGGGCTCTACAGGGGTCTCCCCTAAGATCCCGGCTCCTTGATCCCCCTCCCGCCCTCCGCCACGAGGGGGAGGCGGGGAGTGTCTGCCCCACGGGCTTTGGCTCCACAGAGCTTCAGGGGTTGCTTAGGGTCAGCCCCAGGTCACAGCTTCCTCCTGCTGCAGGGGTTGGGAGTCGTGACACCCTCTTCTCCAACTCGGACCTGCTGCTCTGGGGCCTCCGATGCTAGCTCCCCGCAAGATTTTGGCTTCCGTGCAGCCCCCCGCCCCCCAATCCCATGGACCCTCAAGAACTTCTAGGCTCACTGACAACTGCCAGAACCACTAGAACCCCCCGGCACCCAGGCTGATCCCCAAGCCCCCAGGATTTAGGAGGAGAGGGCGAGGCCAGGGTCGTCGGGCCAGGTACTCAGGGATTGGCCAAGGCCTCGATACTTTGTAGCAACCGCACCTCGGAACAGCCTCTGGGTATTTGCGTGCTGAGCCTGGAAGCTGCAACCGCGGCCTGGCTAGGGGGTGAGTTGGGGGCGTCTGGATGAAGGTGGGTGAAGGGGGCGTTCAGGAGGGAGTTTATGGGGTACGGTGACTGAGTTCGCGGGCCTGGGTGGGGGCCCGGGGAGGCCTCTTGGCCCCCACGGGGAGCAGGGCACCTGGAGAGGTGGGGCGGCGCAGGGCCACAGCCAGGCAGAGGGTGTCCAGGCAGGATGGCGCGGTAGAGCCATCTATCCCCGCGGAGCCGGGTCCCCTCAGTGTTCTGGGTACCCCTCCCCAACTGATTTCCTTCCCCAACTCCAGCATCCTCTTCATGTGAGTTTGGCCCTTAGCCTCCTCCCTGCCCTTCCTAGAGCCCGGTGGGGGTTGGGATGGGGCAGTCGGCCCCAGAGGAAACCTGGGCCCCTCGAAGGATGCGAGGGCTCAGACCTCCAGCTCGTCGTGCCAGGAAGAAAGGTGGGGCCCTGGGACAGGAGCCGGTGACAAGGCGCTGAGGTCCGGGAGCAGCGACAAGGGCGCGTCTTGCGTCCCTTTCGCGTGCGCGTTTCTGTAGGTGGTACAGGGCGGCAAGAGCTGGAAACAGGCCAGACCCTTGGCCAGGGAGCGTGGCAAGTCTATTCAGATTCTCACAGCGTGTGTGGAAAGTGGTTTGGTAGCATCTACTAAGTACACACCCTTTAATTTGGCTGCCAGCAGCCTGTTCCATAGCCCTCAGGTAGTTGGAACACAGGTCTAGACCTTATGTTTGAGAAAGTGCTCACTAGTATGGGGCTTGGGAGGTGGTTACAGTTCCTCCTTCCACAGGGTCCTTTTCAGAACCCAGTGGAGACTAGGGGTCCTTCCTGCAGTGCTGCCAGGCTAAGTATTGCCATAAGGAAGCTCTCTCCGTTTGGTGTATATATACACAGTCAGATAGTAGTTTTAAAATGTGGGAAACAGAGAGGTGGTGATGTGGGGCAAGGGCCACGAAGGGAACAGAGGTTCCAGGAGTGAGGAGCAAGGAGGACTCTTGCAGGCACAACACACAGCCAGGATCTGGACTGTTGTGGGGACTCACGGGAAACTCTGTGGGTCCCTGATGCCCCTGCCTTTGCTCACTGTTGCCGTATTACAAGTACCTGTGGCAGGAGAGGCCTGGCAGACTTGGCTGAATATAGATGTGCGGTCGGCTGTTAAGCATGGGCAGGCCATGGTCCTGACTTGCTCTTTTGTTTGCAGAGGGGCCCAACCCGCCTGGCGATGCAGAGCTTCCTGCAACTGCTGAAGGGACACGGGGGCCGCAGCCTGCCCTTGCCGGAGCTGGTGACCCTCGCAGGCAGGCTGTGCCGGGACCTCCAGGATGACCCCACCCAGGTGCAGCCCTTGGTCACAGCTCTGCTGGACAGCCAGTTCCGCCTGTGCCTCTTGGACAATGCGGATGTGGCCCTGGTGTGCGCCAGCGTGCTGGCCCAGCGAGAGCAGCACCAGGCAGCTTGCCGGCTGCTGGAGGTAGAGCTGGTCTGTGAGATGGTATTGGGGGTATGGAGGTGTGAAGAGAGGGGAAGCGACCACCACCATCCTAAACACGATACAAATGCCCAGAGTCAGCAGGAGCTTGTGGAGAGGTGCCATAAACCAAGCTGGGATGGTCCACTCTCTCTCTACTAAGTTTTAACTTGGCCTGGTAACTGAAGATGAGACTGTCCAGTTTTGGAAACTTCGTGATCCTGGCTTGTAAAGTTGGCATCTCAGTGAGACAAGCAAACAGCTCCAGTCTCTCAGTCCCCTGGCTGTAGGTCTGCATTCAGGAGCTCTGAAATCACAAGTATGTTTGTCAGTACTCTGGTGGCACTTTGAACCTCAAGTCATTTGGCATGAAAACCTGAGCTATGTCCACATGAAGCCAGTGATGTCTTTATCCACTTTTGTGTTACTGCAGTACGTTTTACTACCCAAATATTGGTATGTTTGGTTGCACGATGCTGCCTGCCCAGATCATACTGGAGTGGTGCAAATTCTGTAGTGTATACCTGTGTTACTTCCTAAAATACGTGAAGTTCTGAATTCCAAACTATGTGGGGCTCGAAAGGTTTTAATAAGAGATTTGGGGGCCAGTGTTTCCCTTTTTCACTCCATATGCGTGTAT
The DNA here is from genome assembly GCA_006410615.1 of Neotragus moschatus. NCBI lineage: Eukaryota > Metazoa > Chordata > Mammalia > Artiodactyla > Bovidae > Neotragus > Neotragus moschatus. The sequence goes on from SJYA01002351.1 coordinate 1,421,428, forward strand.
GCATGTACATCTACGCATAAGTCATGCTGAGTTTATTTTCAAGATACTCGGTTCTTTCATTTCTATTTCTGCTCCCTCTCCCCCAAGCCCTGTGGCATCCACCTTTCTCCCTCCCTTGCCAGCCGCCCCCATGTTCTCTCCTGCTCCCTCCATCTGTTCCTCACCTAGTAGCCAGAGGGAGTTTTAAAACTGCAGATGGGACTGTGCGCTGAGGCGGTGGCCCCAGAGCCTGCCATCAGTGCTGGCTTGCTCTCCAGTCTTTGGACCTCTCCTGCCCCCCTTTGTCATGCTAGCATTCTTGCTGTTTCTGGAACTCCTGAGATCCTCTTCTTTTGAATTTTGCAGGTGTCATTTCCTCTGCCAGAGGCTGGAGCCCCATTCTGTGTGGCTGGAGCTTTCCTGCATGTCTGGTTTCTGCTTTAAATGTCACCCTGTACAGCTAGTGCCTCCTTTATCGTCAAGGATATAAAGGAGCCCTCATCCCCCTCTATGGTTCCTTCCTCAACTCATAAGTAGAAATCTGTTTATTTTTCAACCTGTGTTTTGTCTGCCTCCCCGCCTGCACCGCAGGCCCCAGGAGCAGGGGACGCATCAGTTCTGCTCATTAAAGGATCCCCAACACCTGAAACATAAGAGAACTCAGATTTCCAGCGATGTCAGATGAAATAGATGAACACACAGAGTTGCCATAGCTGTAGGCAGTCAAGGATGAAATGTGATGCAAAACTCCCAGGAGAGGGACTGTAACTCACTTGGGATTGTCTAGAAATGCCTCTAAGAAAGTGATGTGTTCTGAGACCTGAGAGAAGCCATTGGGCCACCACCTCAGAAAAGGACCCAGGGCCACTCATGCAGGTGGGAAGGTCCCAGGTGGTTTCCCTGCCCATAGGTTGTGCCCTGGGTCTGCTGCTTTATCCTGGGAGGAGACTGCAGGCTTCAACCCAGCAAAATGGGCTTTTTGTTGCTGTGGAGAGAAAGCTAAACAGTTCTCAGCACCTCCCTCACCAAAGTGGTCCTGAGAACACTGGGGTTAAAGCACAGGGGCTGTGTCTAGGCAAGCCCTGTCCCCGCATCCTTGGCCATCTCAAAAGTCTGGTCACATGACCACGTCCCACTGGGTCTGGGAGCCATCAGTGGTGTGACCAGGACCCCTTCATCCCCTTCAGCCCAGAATGTGCTCTCTGAGACCCAGGGACCCACCCAGCTGGTGGGAAAGGCCTCCCATACAAGGCAGGGGTCACGCTTCAGGTCCCTCAAATCTGATCTTTCATATGGTCCTTAAGGCAGCTCTGCCTCCCGTGTGCTGTGGCCGTAGCCCAGAGGTGGCTTGCCCCTTGCCTGCCCTTCACCTGTAGGGGGTAGAGGAGAACTGGGCACCCCCGGGGGCTCCCTGGTGGGGGACTGGAGCCCAGCCCTGGAGCTCATGCCCTCACCATTGGGCGCCAGTCAGTGGCTGGTCTTAGGGCTCAGGCAAGTGGACGACAGGGCTCCAGGGCAGGGGAGGGTGCGGATCTCAGGAGGCTCTTGTCCACAGGGGTGCCAGGTGCCGGGCGGCAGCCCCAAGCTGGTGCAGCTCTGGAATGACATCCACTACCATCTGGCCATGAAGAGGCTCGGCGTGTCCACGCTGACGCCGGTGCAGAAGTTCCGGTGCAGGAAGAGGTATGCGCTGGTCTTGGTGCTTATTCCCAGGGACTCATGAGGGATTTGCCTTCCATAGAAGGGCTGAGGTGAAGTAGAGGGAGGGAGTTGAGATGAAACAGTGATGTCAGTGCCCAACACTGAGCCACCTCTCCGCCTGGTCGGCTGTGGGAACACTGTCCCACCTCTGCCCACAGGGCAGGACAGAGAGCCGTTCCTAAGACCCAGACCAGGAGCCACTGCCTGTCTGTGAGGACCTTGCAGGGAGTCAGCAGGTGGGCACCCCGATCTCACTTTCCTCCTGTGGGAGGAGGGATGCCCCTCATGTCAGCTAGCCCCCATGGTCAGGTTCTGCCAGTGGCCTGGCTGGGATTTCAGTGCAGCTCCTCAGGGCTGCAGGACCTTTTGAAGACATAGAGAGGAGGGTGCTATAAGCACCAAGTGAGATGTATGTAGTGCTTAGAACAGTGGTCCCAATCTTTTTGGCACCAGTGGCGGGTTTTGTTTAAGACAATTTTTCCGTGGACCAGTGCATGTGCAGGGGCAAGGGGGATGGTTTCGGGATGATTCAAGTATCTTACAGTTATTGTGCACTTTACTTCTATTATTGCTACATCAGCTTTACCTCAGATCATCAGACCTGGGGACCCCCCTGGTTAGAAGATAGTCTGGCACATGATAGCTGCTGAAAAGATGTTAATTAACAGTCACCACCATGACCATAATCAGCACGAAGTAAACATTACGACTACCAGTTACAACCATCACCATTATCACCATTCATGAATGAGGACACCAAGACACACAAATTAGTGACTCCTCTGGTTATACACTAGAGAGACGCAAAGGCAGGATTCCAGCTTAGACGTTGAGGCTGCAGAGCCTTTGTGCCTTACTTGGGTGTTCTCCACCAGTCAGAGGGGCTGCAGGTCTCGCTCTGAGCTCCTGAAAGCCCAAGTGACAGGAGTTGCTGAGCCAAGGGCCTGGTTGATGGAGGAAGAGATGGATGGATTCCTTTTGGATCAGACAGAATTTTTCTCACAGTGCCCACCAAATACATCCTCAAAGCCCAGAAGTTAGTTGGCCTTGAGGTTGTCAAGGGTTGCAGTCAGTCCCCTCTCTATAGGTTTTTAGGGCCTGCCTGAGGGTGGTTTAGCAAAGTGACTCGGGGAGCAGTGTGCCATGTTTGTGAAGAGGCCCCTGGGGCTCTCCTGGAGCTGCACTTGGATGTAGATAGTGGACTGGAGACTGGGGAACAAAGCAGATCCCCTAATTCAGAGCAAGGAATGCCAGACAGGACAAGCTCAGTAGAGGGCTGTGGCTCGTTGGTCCTTTGTTGGGGTGGGGGCTGCAGCACAGGGCCACAGAACCTGGATGAGGCCTGAGCACAGGGACGGCACTCTGGGCGTGAGGAGGGGTGATACACATTACAGCTTGGTCAGTGCAGGAACAGAGACAGGAGGTGCTTGGATGTTCTCGGGGAGGCCGTGGCTGGAGAATGGGTTGTGTCAGGATGGACTCAGGAGGATTTGCTGATAGGTTGACTGTACTGGAGAAGGTAAGGTAATAAACCCAGGCTCTTGGCCTGATTGGCCGGGATGTGGTGTTCTCTCACTGGGATGGGCAGGACAGGCTGGGGGAAGATGTGAGAAGTGGGAAACTGAGCTTCACTGGGATGTATGGGGTGTGTTCTCAACCTTCATGGGGATTTTTCAATTGGTATTTGGATGTCAAATCTTGCAGAAAACTGGTGTTTTTCACTTATCTGTCATTTAAAAATAATTATTTAGTTTTGCCTCTACTGGATCTTCATTGCTATGTGGGCGTTTCTTTAGTTGCAGTGAAAGTCCCTGAGTTGTGCCCAACTCTTTGTGACCCCACGGGCTACACAGTCCATGAAGTTCTCCAGGCCAGAATACTGCAGTGGGTAGCTGTTCCATTCTCGGGGGATCTCCCTAACGCAAGGATCTAACCCAGGTCTCCTGCATTGCAGGCGGATTCTTTACCAGCTGGGCCACGAGGGAAGCCTGTGAATACTGGAGTGGGTAGCCTACCCCTCCTCCAGGAGAACTTCCCGACCCAGGAATCGAACCAGGGTCTCCTGCATTGCAGGCGGATTCCTTACCAACTGAACCATCAGGGAATCCTTAGTTGTAGTGACTGGGAGCTCCTCTCTGGTTGTGTTCTGCAGGCTTCTCATTGTGGCTTTTCTTGTTGCAGAGCATGGACTTTAGGGTGCTTGGGCCTCAGTAGTTGTGGCTCCCAGCCTGTAGAGCACAGGCTTAGTAGTTGTGGTACATGAGCTAGGTTGCTCCTTGGCACGTGCATTCTTCCCATACCAGGGATCAAATCCGTCTCCTGAATTGACAGGCAGATTCTTTACCACTGAGCCACGGGGGAAGCCCCCTGTCATTGTTTCTTTTGCAAAAAATTCCATTATACAGTTAGTAAAGCGGATAGCATAACCCACCTCAATATCTTCATCATCCAGCCTCAGCAGTCAGGGCCACTGGTCAGTGAGGGGTGCTGGGAACCCTGATGAGAGTGTGGAGTGTGGGCCCAGGCACCACCAGCCCCGCTCCCTGCTCAGGGCTTGGATCCAGGGCCTGCAGCACACGGCGGGGAGGAGGGTGGCCGGTGAAAGGAGAAGAGTCCAGGGGGCCACAGCAGGTGGATCCAGAGGAGCAGAGGTCTGTTACCACCTCCTCAGTGTCCTCCTCTAGGAATCCACCACCTGCCTCCCTCTGCCCTAATGGCCTCAAGAGCCGGAACTTCCCCAGAGAAGTTCGCCAGAAGCTGGAGGACTTTGCCTCGGGCGTGAGCAGCAACCCCAGCAAGGCTGAGCGGGTAAGAGGAGATATGAGCGTGGCCAGGCACCCTCCCCTTCGCCAACACTCCCTGTCCTTCGGGGAGGCCCACCCTTGGTTGGTTCACCCCCACTGTTAGGTGGGGGACTAACACCCTTGGGAGGCTGCCACCCTTAGGTGACATCACCACCTTAGGGGGTAGATCCACACTCTCCCTAGTGGCCTTTCTGCCAGGGCAATGGTGGGCTCTGACCACCCTGAACTCCCTTGGGGATGACGCCCTTTGGCTGGCAGCCCCTGAATGTCTACCCTGCATAGGTTGGGGAGTGAGTTTCATTACAGGCGTCTTAATACCCCGTCAGCCGGTGTGACTTTAGGAGACACTGAGCACTCGCTGAGGCCGGGGCTCCAGCAGGAGGGGTGGAGGGGGGCGCCCTCCAGGAGCAGGTGGAGGGGGCAAGAGTCTGCTCCCTCAGATCCTGCTACTCAGAAAGCTGGCTTGCTCTCTCCTCCCCACGTCCAGTCAGCTGGGCTCCCCCAGAGCAGGGCGCTGTGGCCAGTGGCGCCAGTTCACATCTGAGACGTGCCTGGTTGCAGGGTTGGTCATGGCTGATACGCTCTGGCACGGGCGGGTGGGAGGTCAGTGGTTGTGCGGCACCTTGAGAGGATCTGGTTTGCCAGCTTCTCAGAGCCCTCCTGGCTGTGAGTGACTGTCGGGTGGGTGGTGGCTTGTCCCCTTTGTACCCCGGCCTCTCGGCTTGGGAGTGGGCTGGGGTAGTGGCGGGCTGTTTTGGGGCAGGAGGACCTGGCCTCTGAGACGCACCTGACCACGGAGCAAGTCTACAACTGGTTTGCCAATTACCGGCGGCGCCAGAGGGCCTTGATGCAGCGTGCAGCGCCAGCCCCAGACTCAGCAGAAGACCTCACGTCAGGGGAGGCGAGTCGGCACCTTCCCCCGCAACCAACAGACCACCCTCACCTTGGCTCTGGGCTTGTGGACGGGCCTCAGTGGTCAAGTGAGTGGCCCCTCTGACAAAACCTGTATCCAGGACCAACCAGGCCCCCTCCTCCAGCCCCAGTCTGCACGTTCAGCACCTCACCCTGTGGGAAGTGAGATCACTGACGCTAAGGGTCAGGTTGGGCTCAGGGTGGTCCAGGCGGGCTGCAGCAGCATTTTGCGTTGAGAGGTTACTGTGAGGTCAGGCCCAGGAGTCGGGGAGTTGAGCCAAGCACCAGAATTGAGGTGGCCTGGGTTCATAATTGTGGGTTTCAGTTCAGACCAAAGACAGATCAAGGGTCAAACAAAGAGCAGCAGGCAGCCAGCATGACTGCTCTCAATCTGCCGGGAAGGAGGCTGGGACTCCAAGCATCACCCAGCCTCCCTTCTTGTCTAATCGGCTTTTAGCAGGACCTGAGAAAAGTGGGCCTCTACAGACCCTGGAGACCACCCAAGGGCCGTGGGAGCCGCTGGCTCTGACCCCAGACTTCTCTGGAGACGAGACTATGCCCAAGTCACTGGCTCCCAGGTACTGCCACTGCACATGGGCCAGGGAAGTTCAGTTTCCCACTCTCAGTGGGAGACCAGGAATGGAGTGGGCATAGGAACACCAGCCAGACCGTGGGACCAGGTCTGTGATGGCTGAGGGCAGAGAGAGCTGTGACCCCAGGTAGGAGGGGGAGCCGCTGACAAGGAACCCACGTCATGTACAGCACATTTGCTTCCTAGAGCCTGACTCACAGCTTGACTTCATGTAAATTTTGGAGAATGGGGAAACAGAAAAACATGCAGACCTATCTCCTAAAGGCAAATGGCCTTCCTCGTGGTTTGTTTATCTCTAGCATTTGGTGTGGTTGGTATATCTCTTAAGTTAGTAACCACTAAGTTAATAAGTTCCTCCCACAGCCCAGGCAGTGTCTCACCTTACCTTGCCGCTCCTGTGACTGCTATGAGAAGAGTGCTGGCCAGCGGGGGGACTGAGTCTGAGCCAGGGGTCATGTTCATGCTGTATAAGTCATCAAGCTGTGCCCACTTTTCCCTGTTACCCTTGTGTTACTAGCATCTCTCATGACATTACCTGGGCTGACACCTCACATTCAGGCCAGCACTACCCAGCCATGTGGCCTTAGGCAAGTTCCCATGACCTCTTGGTGGATCACTTTTCTCATCTGTGAAATGGGGACAGTGATAAGCCCTGCCATGCAGGTCATCACACAGATTATAGAGGAGAGGAGTTGTTAACAAAAGCCCAGGAGCGCCATCTGAGATACAGTGAGTGTTTGTGGAATATTAATTCTTTGAATTATTAACTTCTGTGTAATAGTCCTTTAAGATCCACCTTCATATAGTCACTCAATTGTTAGGTTGTTCCTAATCATTTCCAGCTTTCAGTACTGCAGAACAATGCTTCATTGAAAGCACTTGTAAATAAACTGCTAATGTATTCTTAGGTTTCTAGCAGTAATATTTTTCACTCTTGCAGCCCCAGGGAGGATGGTGAAGGCAGCATGATTGGGAATGTGATGGGCCCCACAGCCATGCGAGCCCAGATTCCCAGGCTGAGCTGGAATGTCGTCCCAGGCCCCCCTACCCTGGTCTGAGGGAGCCTCTGCCCACCAAAGGGTGGTGTTCCCTGTGTCCCCCAGGTCTCTGCAGGGTGGTGAGATATACCAGGAGGGATGTAACCATGATCCTGCCACTCTGCCCCCTGTCTGCTCTGGCCCTGGTCTCTGTCCTCTGGCCGCTGCCAACGATACGCTGGACCCCTCTCTGACTGCCCCTGAGTCCTGGCTGATGTCTCTTGCACTGGCATCCTCCAAGGAAGTTTCCTTCCAGACTGGGCAGCTGATCCACAGTCATGGGCTGGACCCCACCATGCGCCCCACAGACGCTGCTCTAGCTGTGTCCTTCGCCGCCCTCAGGGAGCCCAGCCCCACAGGTGGGTCCACTCTAGAAAGACCACGTATTTCTACATCAGATGTTTTCACGGCTTGTATCTCATTTGAAGGGGCGGGATTTTGAGGGGCGAGGACTTTCTGCTTGAATTCCATGTATTTTATTAGACCCACAGACCAGTGCAGTTGGAACAGTCTCTTCCCCCGAATAGCTAGATTTTTTTTCATTTATTTTTGTTTTCAAAATAAAATGTGCACATGACTGAAAAATAGGATAGTGAGGAAAGACTTGAAATGGAATGGCTGCCAGCCCTGATCCAGTCCCCATGACTATCTTGTCCACATCTGCCAGCACAGAGGAGGGCTGAGCTGCTCGGACTTCTAACCTCTTGTCCTGGTTTCTTTCTTAGCTGTAATTGTAGCTATACATACCCTTAATGAAAATGTATGCAGGTATATATTTTGTGCACCAAACATGATAGCGTCTTGTGACCTCCATAAGGAAGATATTGGCACTGAATTCAGCCTGTCATCTAATTTCTTAGTCTTCTGTGGTTATGCATGCATGCTAAGTCGCTTTAGTCGTGTCTGATTCTTCGTGACCCTATGGACTGTAGCCCGCCGGGCTTCCCCATCCTTGAAATTTCCCAGGCAATACTGGAGTGGGTTGCTGTGCCCTCCTCCAGGGGATCTTCCTGACCCAGGGATCAAACACATCTCTTACGACTACCTGCATGGGCAGTCTTTACCACTAGAGCTACTTGGGAAGTCCTCTTCTGTGGTTATACATACATGTGTCTTATTATATTTTCTCATTGCCCTTCTTTTTTCTTACATTGTCTGCTTTTATCACGTCCTTAGCTTCTCCCAATATTTCAAACATCACCTCTGAAGACTTGTTGCTGGGAGCCTCCTTCTCCTTGTCCCCATCCAAGTGCAGTCTCCCTAGGCCTGGGATGGAGCCTTCATCCTGAGAGCGCCTGGGTTTGCTTCAGTGTTGAATCTTAGTTCCCCGACCAGGGAACAAACCCACATCCCCTGTGTTGGAAGGTGAAATCTTAACCATTGGACTGCCAGGGAAATTCCACTTCAGTGTTTCCTTAATTGCACATCTTGTTCTTTCTTTCTTGACTCTTGTTATGTTAGAGAATGTCTTTAACTTTACTAGAAAGGGTGACTGCAGGTAAATTTTCTGATTCCTTGCATCTTCTGAAATTGTCTTTAATCTTCCCTCATGCTTGATTAACGATTTGTCAGGGACAGAATTCTGAGTTCAAAACACTTTTTGCTCTTAGAAATTTGAAAGCAACATATCATTACAGCATCCAATGTTGTCATTTTAAGTCAGATGTCATTCTGGTTTTTACATGTTTTACATATTTTTCCTTTCTTGAAGCTTTTTATTTTTTAAGTCTTGGTGTTCTGAAATTTCACAGTGATGATTCTAGGCGTGAATCTTTTAAAATCACTTTGTTGTTAAGCCTTTCAATTTAAAGAGAGAGCAAGGTCGTCTTTAAGCTCCAGGCATTTTCTGTAATATTCTTTGATAGTTTCCTGATAATTTTCTCCTTCCAGTTCTCCCTTTACAGCACAAATGTTATTTGGGTTTTGGAAATCCTGGGCCAATCTCCCCAAATACTTACCTTTAAAAAAGTTGCTTTTTATTGTATATGCTTTTGTCTTAAGCTCTATCTTCAGATTTTCTTTAAAAAACATTTATTTACTTGTTTTTGCTGCACTGGGTCTTGGTTGCTGTGTGCAGGCTTTCTCTTGCTGCAGTGAGCAGGGGCTACTCTCCAGTTGCAGTGCTTAGGCTTCTCATTGCAGTGGCTTCTCTTGTTGCAGAGCACGGGCCATGGGTGCACGTGGGATTCAGTAGTTGTGACTCATGGGTTTAGTTGGCATGTGGAAAATTTCCAGACCAGGAATCAAACCCATATCTCCTGCATTGGTAGGCGGATTCTTAACCACCAGACCACCAGGGAAGTCCTATCTTCTGATATCATGACAGTTACATATTTTAAGAGAACTCCAAGCTCTCTTTTCTTAATTCTGATTTTCCTTTCTACATAGATTGTGTTACTTTTTATAGATGCAATATCTATACCTCTCTGAATATCCTGCTTACAAGCTTCAGTAAATATGCATTGTTGCCTGAAGGAGGAAATGTTAGGATGGTGGATTCAGGTCCTGCCTTTGAAACAGGAAGAAGTGGGGCCTGAAAGAGGAAGAGCCTGGAGACTTATTTCTCTGAGGCAGTTTTTCCTTCTGAACAGATTGGTCTTTCATTTCAGAGACCTTTTCCTGTCCATGTGTACTAACAAGGCTGGAGTCAGGACAGGCAGCGGCCAGCCTCATACTGGGAAGAGGGGAGCTGGTCTTCATACCATGTCGAGCATATGTGAGGGGTGATGTTCTCTGGGAATTGGTGAGCTCCCTGCTGACACCTGAGCACCTCATTTTCCTTCCCTCTCTGCAAACTTCTCAGGGTCCTTGACCCCTGCTTATGCCCCGGCTTCCCTTCAGACACCCCACCCATCACCATGGCATTGGACGTGTGCCCTACATCTGCTGAACATGGACACCTCCCACCTGCTAATTGGCCTTCCCATGACACTCCCTTTGTTCTAGGCTTGGGGCTTTTTATTTCCCTTACTCTTAGAGGAAGAAGCTATAACCCATGGATCTATACTGTGTGAATTGAAATGTTCAGATTTGCACTTACCCATATTTCATGGACCTCAGAGTATCTTTGAAGTTCTGTGGAAAGAAGATACAATGGAGGTGGAGGCAGTCACACAGCAATCGGTTCAGCAGGTCTGAGCAGCTGACAGATGAGATGGTTGCTCTGGCAGACAGGAGGGAGGACCATTGTTCGGGATCTGAGATTAGGACGCTTGCTAGTTTTATTGCCCAGATGGACTTAGGGCACAAATGGACCTTCCTTCTTAGCTTACTTTGCTCCTAAATGTCAACCCGGAACTGATTGAGTCCATGTGGTTTTCATTTTTAGAGTGAAAGGCACCCTGAGAGATTTTCTACATTTTAAGTAAAGAGAAAGGGTGGGGCAAGGGAGTAGTAACACCTTGCACTGCCATGAAGTCAAGGTGAAATCCAAGGAAAGAGGGGAGGGAAGCAGCGGGTGGCTTGGCTCAGCCTGTGGTGAAGCAGGGAGGCACCGAGGAGTCTGTCCTCACATGGCAGTGGTGAATGTGGGCAGATTTGGATACTGAGTCTTTGTTGGGCTGGTGTGAGGTCTAGAATGGCAAAAACTTGAAGCCAGTGAAATTTGACATAGTTTTGGTCTCTGGAAGCCTGAAAAAGCCACTGAAATGGACAGAAGTGGCTTCTCTTTCCTCAACACGGAGCTGAGGCCAGGGGCTGGCAGACTGGATGCTGTCTCTCTGTGGACCTCTGTGTTGGGCTGCACATGGACTGTGCTCCCGTCTCCCAGCTCTGGGTTGTGGGGTTTCCTCCCCTGCAGGATTCGCTGACCCTCCCAGCATCAACCCCCAGGGCACATACCTGGAGGAGGATCCGGGTTCCTGCAATAGCCAAGCAGAACAACAGGCGAGAAACCTCCGGGTGACCCAGCCCTCGGCACAGGCTCCCAATTTCATCCTCACCCAGAGGTAAGTGCAGAGCCACTGGGCTCAGGTGACACTTCCTATGGGCCACACATGGGGTGGTTCCCCGTCGGGAGACTCACCATCTGCCACGGGGCAGATGAGGTCTTTTCCTTATGGATTTCTGGAAACCTCAACAGTTCCCCCATCCTACATGATCACAGTTTTTCCCACAGACAAAAGAACACTTGGAAGCATGGGAGCAGATACAGGCATGTGGATGGTGCTTCCCCAGAGGTCTCCCTGGGCTCTAGCAGCCTCTTTCAGGCATTTTCTTTTCCCCAAAGATTGTTTCAGCTTCTGGACAGCATCAAGAGCCTGCTTTTATATTCCAAATGATAATTTTAAAGGGGCTTTGGAGGGCTGTGAATAGGGGATGTGCTGCAGACTGTGGCATGGGGGCGTGACAGTGGTTCAGATTTCACAAGAGGAGAGTGTTGGGCCTCTGGTGAAGGGGGAACCTATGATAGAGGGTCACAGGACAGGGTCCCCAAGATTTGGGGTCTCCCAAATCTAGGAGCTGAAGATCAGGTGCCCAGTGAGGGCAGAATTACTGGGGGACATGCAAGAGGAGGGGAGCAGCCTCCTGAGGAAACAAGCTCTGCTTGTGGAAACAGCTAGATGATGTGGATTTATGAGCAGAAGCTGTATGGAGTGGAGCAGCCACAGGGCCCCCTCGGGGCTGCTTGGACTCTCCCCTGGTTTTCTCACTCTTGGACTCCAGTGCTCCAGCTTATCTTTGTTCTGATCTGATACCTTTGATTCCTTATTTAAAAACAGCTTCGCTGGGGCATAAACTAAACCAGCATGTTTAGATGGTACAAATGACAGTTTTCTGAGCGTGACTTATGTTTTCATCACAAACCATAACTATGCTTTAGGTCATGGGCCACAGAGCTGTTTCCATCTGCCTCCACCCCTCACCCCCACCTCTCCAGGACCAAGGATGTACTTTCTTTAGCTGCATTTTCTAAGAATTTAATATGAGTGAAATCATACAGCTTCTGTCCTTTTTTTATTATATGGCCTCCTTCACTCAGCCTGACTGCTTGAGACCTGTTCCTACTGCTGTGTGTATCAACAACCTACCTCTTGTGTGTATCAACACCCTTTCTCCTGTGTGTATCATCACCCCTCCTCCTAAGTGTATCAGCATCCCTCCTCCTGTGTGTATCAACACCCTTTCTCCTGTGTATATCAACACCCTTCCTCCTGTGTGTATCATCATCCCTCCTCCTAAGTGGATCAGCATCCCTCCTCCTGTGTGTATCAGCACCCCTTTCTCCTGTGTGTATCAGCACCCTTCCTCCTCTGTGTATCAACACCCCTCCTCCTGTGTGTATCAGCACCCCTTCCTCTTTCTTGCTGAGTCCTAGTCTTGGTATGGATTGACATCACGTGCTAGAGGGATTTGGGAGCTCCTGGTTTGGGTTTGGTGTGTCCCTTGTTGCACACATGGTGACCTGCACATTTGCCTTCATGTCTCTGAGGTGTATACACCTAGCAGTGGGGTGACTAGGTCACAGGGTAGATGTGGTTTGACTTCAAGGACCTGCATGACTGTTGTCCTGAGTGGCTGCAGCTATCTCCTGCCCTGCTCCCCCTGCTGCTCTCCTTGATTTGGTTCTAAAGACCTTTTGACCTCTTTATGCCTCAGGCCTGTCCCTTTGTGACCTTCTCTTCCTTTACATCTCTGCTCACCAACCCCTCTTCTGTGAGCTTGCCCTGATGTGCTTGCTACTGACTACCTGAGCCACTTGCTTGAGGTGTCTTGAGGTCCCTCCAGCATCCTGCACACCTGAGTGCCTTGCAGGAGGAGGCTGTTCCCACAGAGCCTGTCACCTGGAAGGGCTTCAGACAGGTAGAAAGCTCTCTGAGTATGGGGCTCACGGGGGACAGTGTGACCCTCAAATGGGGCGTGGCAGAGGGCCTGTTCTGATACTGTCCCTTTTCCAGCCCCTCAGACCTNTGAGGTCCCTCCAGCATCCTGCACACCTGAGTGCCTTGCAGGAGGAGGCTGTTCCCACAGAGCCTGTCACCTGGAAGGGCTTCAGACAGGTAGAAAGCTCTCTGAGTATGGGGCTCACGGGGGACAGTGTGACCCTCAAATGGGGCGTGGCAGAGGGCCTGTTCTGATACTGTCCCTTTTCCAGCCCCTCAGACCTGACTCCAGCCCCACCAGAGTTCCCTGGCCGCATGTCTGCCGTGGAGCTGGGCCAGCCCCCTCCCTCCAGCCAGGTGAGACCCTCCTACAAGCACTGTGGGCTTCCTTCCTGACTCCTGGGTCCCCAGCTTGGGTCTTCAGAGTGACTAAAATGGGCAGAGCTAAACATGAGCCAAGGACGTCTGGAGGCCGGACTTAAATGGAAGGGGAGCTGGGAGGCAAGGGTCCTGGGGCAGGGTTTCCTACTGAGTCCAGAGGGGTGAGTCCCAGGGTTGGGAGTACCAAGTGGGAGGGCAGAACTGGCAGAGGGTGTCTCCGTGTGTGACACTGTGTTGGCTTCCCAGGTGCAGTGGTCTGATGGGCAGACCTCCAGCGATGCCTTCTGGGGAGCCAGGATGCTCCTGGAGCTTTCAGCGGGTAGCCTGGGCTGAGGTGCCCCTTGGGAGCCTGGCCAGTGCTCCAGGGAGCAGCTATGGACATCCAGCAACTCGAGTAACAGAGCTTTATCCCTACTGAAGAAGGAGGTCCCCAGAGTTTCCTGGGGGTTCTGCTGAGCCCCCCATGCCCTGTTTGAATAGTTTGGTTGTCAACTTTCTGTATTGGAAGAAGCATCTGAGAAACATTCCTGAAGTCAGAAGTCAAAGGTGGGTCTGTTCTATGCAGGCAGAAGCAGATTGCAGTCATGTTCCAGGGTGGGTTCCGGGCAGTGAAGGCCTTTCTCAGAGAGGCGATGTTGCCCTTTGGGCCTCCCACCTGTCCTGTGACAAGGCCAGACTTCTCCTCCCAGTAGATGTGGTGAGTGAGGTGTGGGCAACCTCTGGCATTTCTGAGTCTGGGGTTTGCACAGAGGCACGTGCACTGGGGGAGAGCCTGCCAGGCTGGGGGTGGTGGTGCCTTGCCCAGGGTTGTGATTCAGTGTGTTTGCCCAGCAAATGTTCTGTTCAATTAAAAGTTTAATGTTCTGCCTCCCTGTCCTTCATTCACTTATCTGTTCTGGACACCTGCTCCTCTCAGGCCGGGCCACATTTCACAGTGTGAGGGCACTAATCCATGCATTAGGACCCTGGGGATGGACATTCAGATCCTCTCCAATGGCTCTGTTCTATCGGCAGTGTCACACGGGCATCTCTGCCCTCTGCCTCTCACCTGATGTTATGCCCCGGGAATGAGAAATTGCCCCAGAGATGGAAGCAGTGGGCAGGGAAGCACAGGCCCCAGGGCTGGGCTGGCTCAGCTCCTGGTCCTCCTGTGACGCGCTTGAATAGGAACTTTGACGACTAGGACTGTCACCTCCAGGAACGGGCCCTTGACCCACCCTTGCCTTCCCGTCATGTTGGTTGACAGAGGTAATATCGTGGGTAATAGAGTCAGGTTTGTGCCCTTGGGGCTCACAGGATAGTGGGGGAGGCAGAGGAATAGAGGGGCACTTCCAGGTAGTTGCTGGAAGGTGGGGTGAAGTGGGGAGCTGCTGAGAACCAAGGACACTTGAAGAGACCCTGTGAGCTTCCCTGGAGGGGACATCTCAGCTGAGACTGCCTGTGTTCAGCCCCCACAGCCCTAGGGCCCCCACGCTCACTGTCCCCCAAACCGCCCAACCCCCCGTAGCCCCATCCCATCCCATCGTCATCCCCAGAACCGCAGGGCTGAGTGTCAGGAGTGACAGATGTGCAGCTCAGACAGCCACCCACCTTCTAGGTTCCTAAAACTAGGGCCTTTCAGTTTTAAAACATTTACTTGGAAACAGTTGGAAACTTAAGAAAATGTTGAAAATGGAAAACAGGTGTCTTATTTTCTTTGAACCGTTTGAGAGTAAGTTACTGACCAGATGCCCATCATCCCCCTAATGCATCTGTGTGTTCCCTCCAGATAAGGCCTTCCGCATGTCCATAGCTCCTCCATCGAAATCCGGAAGTCAATCCTAATTGCTAGACCCGGAGGAAGTCCAGTTANCCCTAAAACTAGGGCCTTTCAGTTTTAAAACATTTATTTGGAAACAGTCGGAAACTTAAGAAAATGTTGAAAATGGAAAACAGATGTCTGTCTTATTTTCTTTGAACCGTTTGAGAAAAAGTTACTGACCAGATGCCCATCATCCCCCTAATGCATCTGTGTGTTCCCTCCAGATAAGGCCTTCTGCATGTCCATAGCTCCTCCATCGAAATCCGGAAGTCAATCCTAATTGCTAGACCCGGAGGAAGTCCAGTTAGTTGTCCCAATATTGCCCTGAATGAAAGAATCCGCATCCACGCCACAACACGTGCTGCATTTACTCAGCAAATTTCTCAATGCCCTCCTGCCTGGGACAGTCGCTTGTTTCTCCTGGACTTCCGGGACCTTGACTTGGGGATTACAAACCAGTTTCTGTGCAGAATGTCCCCCAAAGTGGCCATGTAATTTGGGGTATGCATTTGGAAGGGATATCCTAGAAGTAATGCTTGGTCCTTACTGCGTCCTCTGGGCCTCACGTGAATCTTGCTCACTCCGTCACTGCTGGTGTCCATCGCTTGGTTAGGGTGTTCCCAGCCAAGCTTCTCCAGTATAGTTAATTCTTTTCTCTTTGTGTAAGTATTTTAGGGGATGGTGCTTTGAAGCTATGCAAATATCTGTTTCTCATCAAAGTTTGTATTAACTAATTCACTAGTTTCCCTAATCTGCTTACCTAACTCTCAGAATTCATGAGCACTTTACTCTCATTTCCCAGTTCTAGTATCTCAAACATCACCAACTTGCTCCCACAGGCCCATAGAGTGTTCACCCCATCACCAAGAGTCACTCTTCAACTTTATGGTTTACCCTTCAGCCCAGGGTGGTTGGTGTAAATAACTGAGTTCCACGTGCATCATTAACCGGCTCTTATCCACACAGGCTGTCCCCACGTGAGGCACACTCTTTAGACTCACTCATCCTCATTCATCCAAATTCTGCACAAAAGGGCAGCACAGTTAGTGAACATACTTTAGGGTTAGGGGTCAGGGCTTATAACACCCTGGGCTGCTAAGGGATGTGCCAACCCTCAACTTTTCCAGGAAACACACAGAGCTCTGGGCCTGTCCAGGTCTCTCCTATGGTCAGCAGAGCCTGGGTGCCCAGCAAGGAGTTACCTATGTGGCAGCTGGTCAGATTAGAGGCAGGACCGTGGTGAACAGGTTGCATGAGGACCTCTATGGCATTTTCCTCCTTTCCACCTTTGCAGACACTGGGCTCTCTCCTGAAAGTCCTAGAGTCCTGGCTTGGCAGCTGCATCATGTCTGTTTTGGAGAAAATGGACTAAAGTGTCTGGAGCTGACTCTTGACAGACAGGACCTCCTTCAGGGAGCCACCTATGTGGGGACAGGTCTGTGGGTGAAGGCAGGAGGCTCCTCCCCCTACTCTCCTCCCCTCAGCACTTGGGGGGATGGGGCTCTGCCCTCAGAGTCCTGTCAGTCATGCTGCCTGCTCAACCACTTCCCTCCCTGCTTCCTGGCTTGACCCCAGGCCCCTCTGAGAAGAGGAATATTGGCCCCACAGTCTGTCCTGCCAGCCTGTCTATAAGAGGCTATGGACACCAGTGAGACACCATGCTCAGGCAGAGTGTCTTCTCTCTCTGTTTCCCCTACTAAGATCAAGACACAGCGGCTGTTCCAAACTGCTGATGGCAGGTGGAGAGGACTGGAGGGAGGTGAAGAGTGGAGGTGGGTACTCCTGGACATTCAGAGCTCCAGGAGTGTGGGGATTGGGTGCAGGGTACAGTGTCAAGCTCCAAGATGCCACCCCTGTTCCTCCTTGTCCTCATCCTCCCATGGCCCTCGGAAGCAGAGAGCTGTGTCCAGAAGTCCCAGCAAGTCAGGACCAGAGGGCCCACTCAGCAGTGGGTCTGCCTCTCCCACCACCCACCCTGGTCTGGAGAGAAAGGAACAGAGAAGAGGGTGCTGGTGTCCATCCCTTAGGGCTGCTGTAACAAAATACTGCAAGGAATTAGTTCCCTGGCAGTGCAGTGGGTAGGACTTTGAGCTCTCACTGCCTAGGACGCAAGTTCAGTCCCTGGGTAGGGAACTAAGATCCCACAAGCCATGTGATGCAGCCCAAACAAACAAAACCCCCCAAGGTTCCACAATTTGGGTGACTTAGAACAGCAGGAATTTTTGGTCTCATGGTCCTGGAGGCTGGATGTCAATCTAGGTGTTGGGAAGGCCTGAGAGCACCAGGGGAGGATCTGATTCAGGGCTCTCAGCTTCTTAGAGTTCTTGTCTTAGGAAAGCATAGCTCCAGCCCTCACAAGGCATTTTCCCTGTGTATATGTGTGTCCAAATTACCCCTTTTTATACCAATACCCCTAGGGTTAGGGCCAACTTGAATGATTTCATCTTGACTCATTTCCATATAATGTCATAGTCATAAGTACTGGGGGTTAGGACTTCAACATATGAATTTCTGGGGTTCATCATTCAACCTATAGCAGTGTTCTTGTCTCTGCCAGCAACCTCCCTCTCCCTGCTGGCCCCAGATGCCATGGCCCTTTCTGGAGCAACCCCATCAGGCTTACTAGGGGCTCCAGGCAGAAGACCTCACCCCTCCTGGCTGCAGGACTTGGGTGTGGGGCTGGAATCCTCTTCCCAGTGAGGGCTGGGAGGAGACTGTTCTGGGGTTGGAGGTGCTGAAGTATTAAAGGTGCTGAGCCAGAGGGCACCTCCCCAGGGGCTTCAGGGTCCCCTATGACCTGGACAGAAAGCACTTGGAGTTCTAGCCCACCAACGGGAAAGGAGGGGAAAGCCCCTCCTTCTGTCTAAGGCAGCCCCTCCCATGTAAGCCTGTGGGGCTCTGGGGTGTGGTGGGAGTGTCAGCAGAGCTGCATCCATGTTGGTGTGGCCAGAGTCTGTGGCCCAGACTGCGTCCTTCATATCCAGAGAGTGGAGGGTGTGTATGGAAGTGAGGTGCAGACACCATCAACTCTAAGCCAGTATAAAAACACTAGCATGGAGCCACCACCCCTTGGAGCCACCCCTTGGAGCCACCCCTGGGGAGTCCCAGGTCAGTGTGTATATAGGCGGGGCTTCAAGTGAATCTGGGCCCCTCAGGGGTAGACCACTGGGAAGCCTGTCCTGTGTGGCCAGCGATGGTGTTCATTGGACTCACATGCTTGGACCTTGAAAAGTGAAAGTGAAGTCTCTCAGTCACATTCAACTCTTTGAGACTCCATGGACTGTAGCCTAGAAGGCTCTTCCATCCATGGAATTTTCCAGGTACGAGTAGTGGAGTGGGTTGCCATTTCTTTTTCCAGAGTATCTTCCCCACCCAGGGATCGAACCCAGGTCTCTGGCATTGCAAGCAGATGCTTTTACCATCTGAGCCACTAGGGAAGCTTGCTTGGACCTTGGTGGTGCCCAAGTGAGAAGTCACCCAAAGCTTCGTGGTTGTGGTTGTGGTGAGCTCGCCCCCCACACGTGGGCCCCAAGGCACCTCCGTGTCATCACCTGAGCAGGATGCTACACTCCGACAGCCGTGCTGTCCCAACCCAAGCACAGGGACACGGGCAGGAGGGCAGATTGCAGGTGTGGCTCCCGTGGGATACGTGGTATCGGATGTGGGCATGGGACCTTCGTCCTTGTGTTTTGCTCTGGGCTTCTCTTTACCTTCTCACTAGAATTTCAGCAGGACCACAGGTGACCCTTGAGTCAGGGGATCAGGCAACCACCCTCTGTGGTCCTAAGGGAGTTGATGTCTTATGGTCACTCTCCTGCTCCTGGTTTTGCCTTGGTAGATCCAACCAACTTGCATTGTGTATCAGTATCACTTCAGTTGCTCAGTCATGTCTGACTCTATGCTACCCCACGAACCACAGCACACCAGGTTTCCCTGTCCATCACCAACTCCCATAGTCCATCCAAACCTATGTCCATTGAGTCGGTGATTTCATCCAACCATCTCATCCTCTGTCATCCCCTTCTCTTCCTGCCCTCAATCTTCCCCAGCATTGTGTAGTTCTGCACTATTTCCTTTTGGAAAAAATCCACATGGGAGTAGATCCGAGCCGCTCAAACCTGTTTTCAAGAGTCAACAGTATTATACAAAAGCATCCCTGGTTAAGGTGTTTTTCCTCAGGGAGCAGAGTGGCGCTTCTTACAGAAGCCGTCACAGGGGTCTTCCTACAGAGCTGTGCATGCACACAGAGACACGCCAGTCCCACAGCCACCCGAGGGCCAGTGCCCTTGTGCTCTTGCTCGAAAGAGTATTCTCATGTTGATGCTGTTGGAAAAAAGTTGACACATTGAAAAGTGTGTGTTAAAAGTCACGATATTATTTAGGTTTAAATGTTGTTTTACATCAAAATGAGAATATTTAAATTTTTCTGGTTTTAATGGAAGTAAACTCATTAACAACTTTTCCTTTTTGTTGTGAAAGTCACAGTTTAATAGGCAGTATATTTGTAATACTACATAAAGTGAGTCTGTTTTGTAAACATGGACATCCTACACTAAATGAAATATGTAAGCATATCAAGCTTTGTTATTACAATCAGAATTTGTCAAAGGTCCCTTAACACTCAGCTATTAACTGTGAACCCAAGTGGGCCGGGGTCTTTTCCAATGGAAGATTTCTAAGCACCATCCCAAGCTTTTCTGTACTTATTGATCTATTTGTGCATATATGCTCAGTTGCTTCACTCCTGTGGTCTGTTTACATTGTCCTTATTTTTAGGTCTACTTTGTTAATGTGTGTTTTTACCAGGAAACCATCGTTTTTATGATTATCATCTAGATTTCCAATTTGAAGCAGTGGATTTCTCTTATTTGACTTTAATTTTTCTTCTCTTTCTGGTTTTCTACAGAATTGTCACAATTGATGAGCACATACTGATATATTATTTTGAATGGCAATCCATATTTTATTCAAGTTCCCTTCCTTCTACCTTTTTATGTTCCAGGATTCCATCCAGGGCACCACATGACATGTGGTCATCGTGTTTGTTCAGGCTTTTCTGGGCTTGTACATTTTTCGAGACTCCCTTTGTTTTGATGCCCATGACCCTGTGGAGGAGGACTGGGCAGGTCCTTTGAGGCTGTCCCATACTGGGATTTACTTGCAGTTTCTCTCATGATTAGACAGGTCATGGGTTTTGTGGAAACAGATCACAGAGGTCAAGGGCTTTCTCACTACTTTGTGTCAAGGGAGCAGGCTCTCAAGACACTTATCACTGTTGATGTTAACTTCAGGCACCTGGGTGAGGTCCTTTGTCAGGTTTCCCACTGTGTGTTGAAGCCTTTCCTGACTGCTCCCGTCAATCCTGACCACTCCCTTTTCTGAGTTTCCGTAGCTCTGATATTCAAATCACATTGTAGTCATCTGCCTCCTTCCTGTAGTATCTGTTCTCTGGGAATCACGTGTCTGAGAGTCTCCAGAAAGTTGATAGTTTTGGGAAGAAGGCAATATTCTGCTGTCCCTCCTGCCCCTGGCTCAGCCCTGGACTCATGGTAGGAAGGCGACGTGATTAAATCAAGCTTCTGAATTGAGTCCGCCCAAACTGAGTTCCTCTGCTGAGTTTATGACCCCCCTTTCTATCCTTTCTTCTTCCTTTTCTTGTCCCATCTGTGCTCCCCTTAGGACTGAGAAAGATCAAAGAAAATGGGAGGGGAGGTTGAAACCAAACAGGACTCTGCAGGGCCCTCCCAGGTACAAAAGACCCTCTCTGTCCCCCATTTCTTGTTTGTAGAGAAACGTTTATTCTCCTTGGCCTTTCCTGAGTTCCAAAGAGCACACACGTGTAGTTCCTAGTTAGGAAAGAGAGAGAATGCAGGCAGGAAGGAAAAGCAGACCCAGATGGTCTTAGAGGAAACAGCCTTCCTAATTGCCGTTTTTAATGTTTGTGTGTTTCACTGGTTTCCGTGTCATTGAGGAGAAAAGTTAAATTTTAAAGCAGTCTTTTGTTCTGTTTCTTAGGGCTAGTTATGACTCATGCTAAAGGAACCTACCTCCCATCTGATGAATTATAGTCTAGTTTCCTGGCCCGGACAGAGACCCTTTGGGTGATTGTTTCTCTGTTAATCTTTTCTAGAAAATTGGCTAACCGCCGCAAGGTGTAAAGTGGCCGGTCAGCCGTTTCAGCCTGATAACTTCCAGACCTATCTCTGTAAAGGTCAGGCTGAGCCCACCAATCAGTTTTGTTGAGATTGTCTTCACCCCACCTATACTTGCTTGTAGCTTTTGTGTATAAAAACTGCTCTATAACTGAGGTTGGGGTTCGCTCCTTTCGGGGGAGATCGAACCCCGGCGCGCCGGCTCAATAAATCCTCTTGCTGATTGCATCGAATTCGTGTCTTGGTGATCTGGGAAAGTGGCGTCTCCCATGAATAGGCCGTTCAGGGCCTAACATTTTGGGGGCTCGTCCGGGATTCCTCGCTTCTCCCAGATCTCCTGGACTATTGAATTCGGAGGTACGCTCGAGCATTATTCTGTGAGTCTGTTTTTTTTGTTTTATGTACTCTGAGTCTGTGTTGAGTCTGTTTTCTGTTTTATGTCAGGTCTGTCTTACGTTGATTCTGATTCATTTTTTCTGATCTGCTTCTGACTCCTCATTTTCGGAAGTTTCGGTGAACGGGCGAGCAGTTGTGGGGCAACTGATTAGTCCCGGCCAGGGCCACTCCCTGGTGGACTTTGAAGGCCTTACGACAGGTGAGCCCTAGTAACCACCGCCCGATTGGGTGAAACTTCCCTTACCTTTTCTTAATTGAGGATACGGCCTAATATTATCCCTGTGGGCACGGGTCAGGCACTTAAAAGCCGCTAGGGCGCCTGCCACTTGAAGACTCCCGTGACAGGATAAGGGGGTCNCATCGAATTCGTGTCTTGGTGATCTGGGAAAGTGGCGTCTCCCATGAATAGGCCGTTCAGGGCCTAACATCATCAGAGGCAAAACAGCTAGCAGAGAGGAGATGAAGAGGTTGGAGTTAATTGTTATCTTGTGATGTTTCTTAGTCATAGTTTTGAAGGTCAGAATGTCTCTGGGTTTGCAACCCTCTGGCAAAATGGTCCATGGCTCCAGTGTAGGTGAGCTTACCTTGCTCTGGAGAAACAAACTGACTTTGTATGTTAATGATGAAACCTGCAACAACACTGCTAGTCATCTGACCCTGGGGTGAGTGTTCAGTGGGCACAGGGTTGAGGTTAGAGGGGACAAGAAAGTGGGTGAAGTTTTGGATAGAGAGGTTAGTCATGAACGTGGCATGGGAGCTCAGTCTTAGGGGACATGGTTTCATGGAAGGTTGCTTCTGAGAACAGAGCTTAAAAGGGGACCGCAGCAGAGGGATTGTGGTGGTGGGAGAAGAACTTGTAGGACAGAGAGAGAAGGAAGAGCCTGGAAGTTTGGCTGACGTGGAGGAAGGAATTTCCCTCCGCCTCTTCTGGCTGGCCTTAGATTTAAGTTGATATGAAAACAGATTAACAGGAGAAGGTCACAGTTCAGTTCAGTTCAGTCGCTCAGTCGTGTCCGAATCTTTGCGACCCCATGAATTGCAGCACGCCAGGCCTCCCTGTCCATCACCAACTCCTGGAGTTCATTCAGACTCACGTCCATTGAGTCCATGATGCCATCCAGCCATCTCATCCTCGGTTGTCCCCTTCTCCTCCTGTCCCCAATCCCTCCCAGCATCAGAGTCTTTTCCAGTGAGTCAACTCTTCGCATGAGGTGGCCAAAGTACTGGAGTTTCAGCTTTAGCATCAGTCCTTCCAGAGAAATCCCAGGGCTGATCTCCTTCAGAATGGACTGGTTGGATCTCCTTGCAGTCCAAGGGACTCTCAAGAGTCTTCTCCAACACCACAGTTCAAAAGCATCAATTCTTTGGCGCTCAGTCTTCTTCACAGTCCAACTCTCACATCCATACATGACCACAGGAAAAACCATATCCTTGACTAGACGGACCTTAGTCGGCAAAGTAATATCTCTGCTTTTGAATATGCTATCTAGGTTGGTCATAACTTTTCTTCCAAGGAGTAATCATCTTTTAATTTCACGGCTGCAGTCACCATCTGCAGTGATTTTGGAATCCAGAAAAATAAAGTCTGACACTGTTTCCACTGTTTCCCCATCTATTTCCCATGAAGTGATGGGACTGGATGCCATGATCTTCGTTTTCTGAATGTTGAGCTTTAAGCCAGCTTTTTCACTCTCCTCTTTCACTTTCATCAAGAGGCTTTTTAGTTCCTCTTCACTTTCTGCCATAAGGGTGGTGTCATCTGCATATCTGAGGTGATTGATATTTCTCCCGGCAATCTTGATTCCAGCTTGTATTTCTTCCAGTCCAGCATTTCTCATGATGTACTCTGCATAGAAGTTAAATAAGCAGGGTGACAATATACAGCCTTGATGTACTCCTTTTCCTATTTGGAACCAGTCTGTTGTTCCATGTCCAGTTCTAACTGTTGCTTCCTGACCTGCATACAGATTGCTCAAGAGGCAGGTCAGGTGGTCTGGTATTCCCATCTCTCTCAAAATTTTCCACAGTTTATTGTGATCCACACAGTCAAAGGCTTTGGCATAGTCAATAAAGCAGAAATAGATGTTTTTCTGGAACTCTCTTGCTTTTTCGATGATCCAGCAGATATTGGCAGTTTGATCTGGTTCCTCTGCCTTTTCTAAAACCAGCTTGAACATCAGGANGTTTATTGTGATCCACACAGTCAAAGGCTTTGGCATAGTCAATAAAGCAGAAATAGATGTTTTTCCACACTCAAATCTCTCCTCTCATCTTAAGAAAATCTCCTTGGTTTCAAATACCCATCTAGTGGCTTCCCTGGGGGCTCAGTGGTAAAGAATTCACCACTGATATGGGAGGCTCAGGTTTGATCCCTGATCTGGGAAAATCCCACATGCCAAGGAGCATCTAAGCCCATGCACCACAATTATTGAGCCTGTGCTCTAGAGCTTGGGAGCCACAGGTACTGTGCTCTGCAACGAGAGAAGCCACTGCAATGAGAAGCCCTCACATGGCAAGTAGAGAAAAAGCCTGTGCAGCAGTCAAGACTCGGAACAGCCATAAATAAATAAATTAAAACATGCTTCTAACTACTTCTCTTCCTCTCTCTTCAGAGAACAGAATTTCTTGAGTGGTCTAAACACAGCATCTCGATTTGCACACTTTTAATCACGGTGGTGTAATCACTCATCTAGAGCCAGACATCCTGGAATGTGAAGTCAAGTGGGCCTTAGAAAGCATCACTNGCCTTTTCTAAAACCAGCTTGAACATCAGGAAGTTCACAGTTCACATATTGCTGAAGCCTGGCTTGCAGTTCACAGTTCATGTATTGCTGAAGCCTGGCTTGGAGAATTTTGAGTATTACTTTACTAGCATGTGAGGGAGAAGGCAATGGCAACCCACTCCAGTACTCTTGCGTGGACAATCCCATGGACAGAGGAGCCTGGCAGGCTGCAGTCCATGGGGTCGCAAAGAGTCGGACATGACTGAGCGACTTCACTTTGACTTTTCACTTTCATGCACTGGAGAAGGAAATAGCAACCCACTCCAGTGTTCTTGCCTGGAGAATCCCAGGGATGGGTGAACCTGGTAGGCTGCCGTCTATGGGGTTGCACAGAGTCGGACACGACTAAAGCAACTTAGCAGCAGCAGCAGCATGTGAGATGAGTGCAATTGTGCGGTAGTTTGAACATTCTTTGGCATTGCCTTTCTTGGGGTTTGGAATGAAAACTGACCTTTTCCAGTCCTGTCGCCACTGCTGAGTTTTCCAAATTTGCTGGCACANTGAACCTGGTAGGCTGCCGTCTATGGGGTTGCACAGAGTCGGACACGACTAAAGCAACTTAGCAGCAGCAGCAGCATGTGAGATGAGTGCAATTGTGCGGTAGTTTGAACATTCTTTGGCATTGCCTTTCTTGGGGTTTGGAATGAAAACTGACCTTTTCCAGTCCTGTCGCCACTGCTGAGTTTTCCAAATTTGCTGGCACATTGAGTGCAGCACTTTCACAGCGTCATCTTTCAGGATTTGAAATAGCTCAACTGGAATGCCATCACCTCCACTAGCTTTGTTCGTAGTGATGCTTTCTAAGGCCCACTTGATTTCACATTCCAGGATGTCTGGCTCNTCATCAGGCACTCTATCTATCAGATCTAGGCCCTTATATCTATTTCTCACTTCCACTGTATAATCATGATTTAGGTCATACTTGAATGGTCTAGCGGTTTTCCCTACTAAGGTTTAATAACAGATATACTTGGGAGTGACCCAAGAAAACTGTGTAACTCTCCAAAATGCTCTAAAACCTCACCTTTTCTTTTTTTTCAGAGATAATGCATTTATAAACATAGCAATGGTTACAACAAAGGTGGCCATATGAATGAGTATATATAAATATATGAATTTTTATATATAAATCTGTCTGGTGACTGACTGTGGGGCTTAGGAAGTTAAGTCCAGTCATTGCATTTCCCCTAAACTCCCCCTTTTCTTCAGCCCCTCTTGTGTGGTTTCACAAAGAACCCACAGCTGGCAGAGAAGGGGAGAAGCTCCAAGGAAAACCATAACCCACACCCTCTCGACCACTTTGGGGATCTCCTGCCCCTTGGGAATCACGTCTAAGCCCTTGCCCCTTTACAAATAAAGGGCATCTGACTCCCCATCTCCTTCCAGCATTAGGTAGGAAGTGAAGTGAGATCATGAGGGGAGGACAATGGCTCCCAGGGATGGGGGTACTGGAGGAACCTCTATCCTTTTGCCAGCAAGAATAGATCAGGAGGCTGCTTGCATTTAGGGCTCCCTCTTAGCTGATTTCTGGGAGGACCAGCCTCTAGTCCTTTCTCTGCCAGAGTCTGAAGGTTTATAAGGGTACGGAGAGAGTTGGTGTCAATGCTGGAAATGTCTCTGTGAGGTCGTTAGCGAACCCCTTCCCTGAGCACCAGCCCCCAATTTTAAAACCTTTGCTTAGGTGGGGAGGCTCCTGGATTACAACACAAGCTCAGAACTCTGCCCATCAGGAGGGCTGATGTTCCTTCCGAAGAGGAGTTGGGAAGAAGGATGATATCCTGTGAACCAAGCCTGTGCCTGCGGCCCAGGGAGATGGAGCCGTGGTCTGTCAAGAAGAAGAGGCCTTTTCCCACCAAGAGGAGTTAGGGAAAGAAGGGACCAGGACTTCCTTCCCTTCCTCCCAGCGGACAGCAGCACAGGTCTCTATAAGCTCACCAGGTGTGCCACCTGGGTGGGGCTGCAGGTAGCAGTGAAGCAGATGTCCTTATGATGCTCCACTATCTTATAGGGGTTTAGGTCAAAGGAACACTGGGATGGAGGGTTGGGGTTGCTGTCCCCACATCCCCACCTTGCAAGACTGCCCNACAGCAGCACAGGTCTCTATAAGCTCACCAGGTGTGCCACCTGGGTGGGGCTGCAGGTAGCAGTGAAGCAGATGTCCTTATGATGCTCCACTATCTTATAGGGGTTTAGGTCAAAGGAACACTGGGATGGAGGGTTGGGGTTGCTGTCCCCACATCCCCACCTTGCAAGACTGCCCCAGGGGACTGTTAGTTTGGTGACTGTGGCTACTGCTGCTGTGGCAGCTGTGAAGCCTGGGGGGCCTGGCATGGGCCTCAGGACAGACTGAGAACATGATCTTCATTAACAAGATGAAGGATCAGCTGTTGTCAGAGAAGGCTTGTGTGCTGGCTCTGCCCCCTAACCCCACTTTGCTGACAGTGCCTGCCTTGGTGTCCCTGCTCTTGGGCATCAGCATGGACACAGAATCAAAGTCAGACCAACTGATGCCACAGAATCCAAGACAGACCAGCCAAGTGTCTATTACACAGAACATTATGGTGATCCCTGTGCCATCAACGGATCTGATGACCCCTGGAGTTTCCTTTTCTCAGAGGTGGAGAGAAGTGAGTCAATCAACTGTCCTGATTTGGTTATCAGGTCCCTCTCAGGCTCCCTTGTGTTAGGTAAAAGACAACCAGGACACCGAAAAAGCGCCTAACAGGCTTTTTAATGGCAAAGCACTCCCAGGCGGGGTTCCTGGACCCGAAGGAGGCAGGTCGAGGAAGTTTGCACCTGGACCCTGTTGGGGGTGGTTTTTATACGTTTGTTGCGAGGGATGGTCAGGCTAGATGGACGGGGGTTTGGATAGGTCACCAGGCCGAGGCGTCGTGGGCTGACAGATCCTTCTCTGTGGCTGGGGATGGGGTGGCTTTAGCTGGCGAAGTGTGCGGTCATTGGTCCCCGGGATCTGGGAGGCTCCTTCCATTAGGGACTTTCCCTGCCAGTGGGGG
>SJYA01002351.1:1451030-1474177 GCA_006410615.1 Neotragus moschatus
TGGGTGGGAGGTGGAGGGGTTGCGGGTGGGGGTGGGTGCAGAGAGGAGGGGTGGCCCATCATGGCCCCCGGGGTCTGGCCTTACGTTCTGACCCTTTTGATAGGATAAGGGGTGCTGTTATCGCTTCTGGCTACTTCCTGCAGAACTGGGGCATTGCTGGGGCCGAGGGTTGTGGCCGGATCCCAGTGACCTTTAGGGGGCCTCAGGATGTCTGGACGGGAGTTTGGAGTATGCGGCTACCATCAACATCTGTCCAGTAGCCGTCTGGGTCAGCTCCCTGACCCTCCGAAGGATGATCTGAAAAACACAAGGTCCTATTGACAGGATGAGGAAGAAGGCTGCGAGGGGTCCAAGAAGTGGGAGAAGCCATTTTGCCCAAGACAGCTTCCATCATCCCGAGAAATCAAAACCACCTGACTCGGCCTGTCTAAGTCTGATGTTCTCTCTCAGCTCTCGGACCTTGTTCTGAACTACCCCCGAGGCATTAATGAAAAAAACAACAGTCTTCCCTTAGGAATTGACAGGTTCCTCCTTTTTCAGCCGTTAGCAGGTCTAGGGCGCTTCGATTTTGGAGAGCCACTGCTGCTGCAGCGGTTACCTGGGTTTGTAATGCCATTAGGGAATCTGCCACCTTGTCCAGGTCTCGATTGAGATCTGCGGACAGCTTATAGTAGAAGTGCGTGGCTGATCTCAATCTTCCTGCCCCCAGTCGTGAATAAACCTCCCCCAAGGAGCAGGGGAGTTGCAGCCAATGCCCTCCGGTGGCGGCAGGTTTGGCTGGACCTGGTCTTCTATTGCCTGTGCTGTCAGAATGGTCAGGTAGGGAGTAAGGAAGACTGGGGTGCAAGGCTGAGTCCAGTTGGGCGGGAAACATCGTAATAAGGTGGTTTGATTACTGAGAAAGAATATCCCGGGTTTTCCGCATACTGGAGGGTTTGGGGATAGAGGGTCTCGTCTTGAGCCGTCACAGGCCACTGTGGTTAGTGAGGTGTCGTTGGCCAGGACACAAGAGGCATTGGCTGGGAGGTACATTATCTCAGTGGTCAAGGGCCCCATTGGCAAGGTTATTTCAGTGGCATTTTGAGTGAGGTTTTGGGCCTCTATCCATTTCCTGGGGATCAGTTGGGCAAGGAATTGTTGGAGTCTCAAGGGAAGACAGAGCCAACATGAGAGGTTTGGTGAGTTTTCAGTCAGGATGTGATAGGTGTCATTGAGGCTGGTGAAAATTTGGGATGAAAAATCCAGGGGTTTGAGCACCTGATGAACCTGGTCTAGGANTCCATTTCCTGGGGATCAGTTGGGCAAGGAATTGTTGGAGTCTCAAGGGAAGACAGAGCCAACATGAGAGGTTTGGTGAGTTTTCAGTCAGGATGTGATAGGTGTCATTGAGGCTGGTGAAAATTTGGGATGAAAAATCCAGGGGTTTGAGCACCTGATGAACCTGGTCTAGGAGTTTGTTGGGCTCATGGTGTGGATTAGAGTCTTCAGTTGCCAGCTTTATGAGGTCCTGCTGGACCTTATATTGGATTTGTTCTGGCCTCTGATCTTGGGCCCCCTTCCCGTCTGTCATTCTGTAGTGAGTTTGCATGGTAAAACAGAGATCTTTGCCTCCAGCTTTATAGCAGTTAGAGGCTGAGCTTGATTTGGCAGTCCCAAGGCTCTTGGCCGTCCAATACCATTTACCCCCCATGGGAGCACAGCTGGGCAGGTGAGGCATAACAGTCTCAGTGGACGTAAGTGTAGGCTGTGAACCCAGTTCCCCCGCAGTCTCGTTCAGTGCAGCCCCGAGGACAGGGCATAGGTTGTCCCACCCGTGTTATCATGGCCAGGAGGAATAGTGGCAAGAGCATGTTTAGCTATAATATTAGAAGGAGAGTGATACAAGAGAAGAAGTCAATTTGAGATTCTGTAAAAAGGAGGAAAGTCTCCTGTAAGTGTAGATCAGAAATTGCCTGAAAGAAAGAGTCACAGTCAATAATCGGGGTAGCCAGCCAAAGGTCCTGTAATAGGGTCAGGATAAAGTCTTCGAGGCAGGCTAGGGTGAGAGACATATGGCCAAGTCAGGTCACCCCAAAGGAATAGCATCCCTGAAGTAGTGAACAGATAATAAGGTAAGCAAGGTCCAGTGAAAGTTGAAGTGTGAGCAGCCAGTCCTGGGGGGCCGTGACAGCCAGTCTAATGGTGAAGAGTATAGCCAGAGTTGTGATTGGCAACAGCCACAGCAGATGAGGCTGGACAAGCATTGGACGGGGCCTGTCACTCACTGGCAGGAGGCAAGGGTGTCTTAGTAATGGTGATCTTGGTAGATCCCAAGATTTTAGAGGTGTAAGTCTCTAGGGGTTTGGGAGAAGGCAGGCCATGTAGTGGAGCCCGTTTGAGCCGTGTGATGTGGTACCACGGCTCATGTCCCCACAGTTTGGCTGCTATAGGGGTGGTGAGGACCACCGGGAAAGGCCCAGTCCACCGAGGCTGAAGGGGTTGAGGCGTCAGTGTTTTTTAGGAGAACCTGATCTCCTGGTGCCAAAGCGGGGGATGGGATCGCCTGGGGGTGGTCTCTGACAGGTTGAGGGAGGACATGGTCAGCGTGTTCTCTAAGTAGGGACCTCAGGAGAGTGAAATAGGACAAGTCAGTCTCCAGAAGGGGGGTTGGGGGATCCAGAAGGTTAGTCAGCAGATATGGCCTACCGTACAGTATTTCAAAAGGTGTCAAACCTGTCTTAGCATGAGGAGTTGTCTGTATGCGGGTCAGGGCTGCTGGCAGGAGATCGACCCAGGAGAGACGAAGTTCTGCTGTTAACCTGGTCAGATGAGCCTTGAGGATGCCATTAGCCTGTTTTACCTTGCCTGATGACTGAGGCCAGCATATACCGGAAGGTCCAATGTCTAGGCATATGAGTAAAGTCTATCTGCCAATCCTGTCCCGGCAGGTGTCCCCTCAGCTGGTGAGTTTCTTGTGGTGGCCTGAGTCCTCCTTGAGGAGAGGTCTTGGCACAGATTAGGCAGCAATGATGGACTGCCTGAATGGTAGGTCGGAGATGTAACGGGGAAGAGAGGGCTAAGGAAGGTCAAAAGTGCGTGGGGCCCAATGTGTAAAGAGTAATGGATCTGGGTGATAATGGACATTGTCTGTTTTTTTGGGTAGGACTGGTTTGTTGTGGAGCGTGATCTATCCCGAGGGGTGTTTGAAAGCGTCCTCCTATGAGAAGAGGGCCTCCATTTTGGCCTCTGAGGAGTTAGGTGTAAGGGAGGTCTTAAGAAATAGTATGGGCAGAGGCCCCTGTTGTAAGGCTATTTGTCTGGCCACATGGTCAGCCTTATTGTTGTCTGATGTCCTTTGCAATGTAGGATGGCTACCTGGGTGGGCTGAGGGATGGCTTCCAGGAGTTTGGCAATTAGGGGGGCATTAGAGATGGGCGATCCCTTGGTGGTGAGGAATCCCCTCTCCTTTTTTGCATCTGCGTATAAAAAGTTGGCTTAAAGCTCAACATTCAGAAAATGAAGATCGTGGCATCCAGTCCCATCACTTCATGGGAAATAGACGGGGAAACAGTGGAAACAGTGTCAGACTTTATTTTTCTGGGCTCCAAAATCACTGCAGATGGTGATTGCAGCCATGAAATTAAAAGATGCTTACTCCTTGGAAGAAAAGTTATGATCAACCTAGATAGCATATTCAAAAGCAGAGACATTGCCGACTAAGATCCGTCTAGGCAAGGATATGGTTTTTCCAGTAGTCATGTGTGGATGTGAGAGTTGGACTGTGAAGAAGGCTGAGCGCCAAAGAATTGATGCTTTTGAACTGTGGTGTTGGAGAAGACTCTTGAGAGTCCCTTGGACTGCAAGGAGATCCAACCAGTCCATTCTGAAGGAGATCAGCCCTGGGATTTCTTTGGAAGGACTGATGCTAAAGCTGAAACTCCAGTACTTTGGCCACCTCATGCGAAGAGTTGACTCACTGGAAAAGACTCTGATGCTGGGAGGGATTGGGGGGCAGGAGGAGAAGGGGACGACCGAGGATGAGATGGCTGGATGGCATCATGGACTCGATGAACGTAAGTCTGAGTGAACTCCAGGAGATGATGATGGACAGGGAGGCCTGGCATGCTGCGATTCATGGGGTCGCAAAGATTCGGACACGACTGAGCAACTGAACTGAACTGAACTGAACTGGCAGAATAGGAGCCTAGCCGTTGTTAAATATGGGCATGATGTTCGAGTGAAAAAGGCACGTGGACATGGGCGAGACCCTCTGGGCCGGCCATCTGGTGGAGAGGAAGCAGGGGAGCTGGTGGTAGATTGGGCTGACTGATGAGTCAGAAAGGAGTGGGCACGGAGGAAGGGGTGGATCTTGAGGCAGAGCCAAGGGAATGGCGAGAAGCGAGAAGCGTAGTCAAAGGAGGGCTGGGCTGTGAGGACGATGGGGGAGGAGTGGATATGGAGGGAGTTGGTGAGGGCGATAGAGGGAGAGTTGGTGTAGGGCTAGGAAGGCCATGGTTAGGAGAATTTCAGAAGGGGAACAGTGGGTACATAGGGTAGGATGGCACCTCAGACCATTTTCCCGTCCTCTGGCAGTAATTATCTAAGTCACAGAGGATGTTAAAAAGTTAAAAATTATCCAACTCCAAGTTTCCTAAAAGATACAGATAAAGGCCTGATACACATGCCCAATTTGTTTTTACAGGAAGCAAACTCTCTCCTGACCGCAACACAGTTTCAACCTAGACAGGTTGAAACTGGAAGGTTGATGATACTTCAAACTTTACCTTGATGCCAACCAACCCAAGAATTGAACATGGGTTGCTTATGCCTTGCTCTGTGAACACTATATAACTCCTCACTAGCCCCTCCAAGTTGATCACACAGTCTTGAGGTCATTAGCCTGTTGTGAACCCCTTTGCCAGGCTTAAAGCAATACTACTTTTTTCTACTTCACCCAAAACTCTCTCTTGTTTCTATTCGGCACCAGTGAGCAGAGGCCGAGTTTTGTCAACAAGTCTTGATAAACACAGATTAAAAACCAGTAATATTTTAGGCAAAAAAAGAAAATTATTTTTCAATTATATTTATCAGTTGACTTAGTCCTATATAATTAGTTTTTTTGGGGGGGACAGTTTTATGAAATCAGAGTTTCCATTAGACTTTTAAAATATCTTGCCTAGTTTAGCAGTATGATTTAAAAGTTATCAGAAATATCCTTTCAATGACCTTTCTTTAAAAAAATTTATTTGCTTATTTATTTATTTTTGGCTGCTCTGGGTTTTAATTGCTGTGCTTTCTCTGGTTCTGGTGGCTTCTCTTGTTGCAGAGCACAGGTTCAAGGTGTGTGGGCTGAGTAGTTGGGGCACATGGGCTTAGTTGGTCTACCTTATGTGGAATCTTCTTGAACCAGGGATCAAACCGATGACCCTATATTAGTAAGTGGATTCTTATTTACTGGACAGGCAATTAAGTCCTCTGTGACTCTTTTTGAAGATATGGCAGTTTTGCANGGCTGGGCTGTGAGGACGATGGGGGAGGAGTGGATATGGAGGGAGTTGGTGAGGGCGATAGAGGGAGAGTTGGTGTAGGGCTAGGAAGGCCATGGTTAGGAGAATTTCAGAAGGGGAACAGTGGGTACATAGGGTAGGATGGCACCTCAGACCATTTTCCCGTCCTCTGGCAGTAATTATCTAAGTCACAGAGGATGTTAAAAAGTTAAAAATTATCCAACTCCAAGTTTCCTAAAAGATACAGATAAAGGCCTGATACACATGCCCAATTTGTTTTTACAGGAAGCAAACTCTCTCCTGACCGCAACACAGTTTCAACCTAGACAGGTTGAAACTGGAAGGTTGATGATACTTCAAACTTTACCTTGATGCCAACCAACCCAAGAATTGAACATGGGTTGCTTATGCCTTGCTCTGTGAACACTATATAACTCCTCACTAGCCCCTCCAAGTTGATCACACAGTCTTGAGGTCATTAGCCTGTTGTGAACCCCTTTGCCAGGCTTAAAGCAATACTACTTTTTTCTACTTCACCCAAAACTCTCTCTTGTTTCTATTCGGCACCAGTGAGCAGAGGCCGAGTTTTGTCAACAAGTCTTGATAAACACAGATTAAAAACCAGTAATATTTTAGGCAAAAAAAGAAAATTATTTTTCAATTATATTTATCAGTTGACTTAGTCCTATATAATTAGTTTTTTTGGGGGGGACAGTTTTATGAAATCAGAGTTTCCATTAGACTTTTAAAATATCTTGCCTAGTTTAGCAGTATGATTTAAAAGTTATCAGAAATATCCTTTCAATGACCTTTCTTTAAAAAAATTTATTTGCTTATTTATTTATTTTTGGCTGCTCTGGGTTTTAATTGCTGTGCTTTCTCTGGTTCTGGTGGCTTCTCTTGTTGCAGAGCACAGGTTACAGGTGTGTGGGCTGAGTAGTTGGGGCACATGGGCTTAGTTGGTCTACCTTATGTGGAATCTTCTTGAACCAGGGATCAAACCGATGACCCTATATTAGTAAGTGGATTCTTATTTACTGGACAGGCAATTAAGTCCTCTGTGACTCTTTTTGAAGATATGGCAGTTTTGCAAAGCATCAGCTTAGCTGCCGATTGATGATAAAAATCTTTAAAAGGCAAAGATTAAGATCTGATTTACAGTTCTTCTTGGTAAAGAAGCTTATCCAAGTTGTGACATGCAACATTTTAAGATAACAACTAAAATTATCACAATTATACCAGGATATATACAAATTTCAGGAACTTTAAACAATTTCCAGTGTATATATTGTAAGGCCTCACAGACGCCGTGACAAGCTCCTTAGAAAATACTGGGCCCAAAGAAAAATTCCTGACTCTGCAACTCTGCGGGCTCAAGGATATCTCATCCAGGAGGATATCTCATCCGGGATGACATAATGAGGACCCAGTCAAAAATAACTTCCCTTGCTTAAGACCAAAGACCCAATCCCAACGAGGCACAAAGCTTTAACCCTGCGCATGCGCATTGTGTAACCAATCAGATTACGCCAACTTCCTGTCTTGCCATGTATGCCCAATCAGCCTGCACCGAATCTCTGTCTTTGTCTAAAGCCTATAAATACTCCTGTAATTCGGGCCTCCGGGCTCTCTTGCCTCACTGGAGACGGCAGAGCGCCCTAACTCGAGTTGGAAATAAACTCCTTTCCTGCTTTTGCATTGCCGTCGTGGACTTGTTCTCTCGGTCTATTCGGAGACTTGGGTTCAGAGCATAACATATATTAATAACATTTATTCATATTGCATAACCTGAAAAGGCTTATCATTCATTTGACAATGCTTTATATATATGATCCCCTCCCCCTGCCCCCGAGATACCTCAGGAGCTCTCTGAAGCATCCCGAAGCTAGCTGAAGTCAA
The DNA here is from genome assembly GCA_006410615.1 of Neotragus moschatus. Classification (NCBI taxonomy): domain Eukaryota; kingdom Metazoa; phylum Chordata; class Mammalia; order Artiodactyla; family Bovidae; genus Neotragus; species Neotragus moschatus. The sequence continues at coordinate 1,458,416 of SJYA01002351.1, forward strand.
AAGAACTGTCAGGTAGTTAGTATAGGAAAAATGAGTTCAAAATGGCAGTGAAAAAAGACAAACTGAAAAACCTGTGAAAGTGGAACAAAAGAAAATCTGCAGACTGGCGTGAGAACTTCAGGTGAAACAAACACACCCTCTTCTTGGCTGGCCCAATTTTCATAGGGGAGGCTCAAGGAGGAGGAGACAAACATATAAAAGGAGGAAGCCAAGATGGATTGGGGCCACTCCTATGGGGTCAGTCCGCCTTCACGCCTCAGGGGTGTACTTTCCTTGCTTGCCAAATAAAACTCTGAACTGTAACTGAACTGTGACACTGGCCTGCTGTTTCAAATCTTTGCTGTGGTGAGACAGAACTGAGGAAATTATACTCTCCCCCAACATATCTTTAATTAGAATTTGATACCAGTTTGTAAGAAATATTAAAAAAAAAGTTTTTTAAAAAAAATTTGGTCATATAGAGTATTTAAGAACAAATATAAATCAGTTAAAGGCAATATAGTTCAAACAATCTGCTATCAGACACAGCATTCTAAGGAAACTTATTCTCTTAGCAAAGAGGGACCAAGTCTGATCCTGCATCAGTCTAATATTAATAACAAAATCTATTTATCAAGTTGAGTGTAATCTAATCTTAGCCTGACTACATATAAAATTCCCTTTTTACCCAAAACATCCCATTTTCCTACTATATAGTGAAATGTTTTATTATTTTTAATAGCTTTAATTACATATTTAAATTAGAATCCCCAACTCTTAAAAAACCTTAATTTCTAGTGAAAACCAAGAGGCAAGTAATAGTTAACAAAATCTGGAGAGACTGTTTTAGATTTTTTGAGAACACAATTATTCCTATGGAATTTATCTAAAAGCTCTTATCTTGTTCACTTTTAAAGTTTCATCATATCAGGTTATTTTTCTCTCTGACAAATTTGCAAAAGATATAATAAGATTTCATTTAATTTTATTAAACCTAGGTGCAGTAAAAGTATTATACTTAATGTTGATAACTCTGAAGACATGTCTTTATTAATTAGATCAACAAATTTGAACAATAATACCATGTATTAGTTTAATAATATTATGTTTCTCATAATATTAATATTAATAAATATTAATATAATAATAATAATATGCTTATGTGAGCCTAAAATTCATTTAGCTTAATTTCTCTTGTATTTAGAATTGTCTGCTTTATAAATGCTTACTTTTCTTTAGGTCAGTTAAATAGGGCTAATTTACAAATTAACTTCAGCAATGTTATCCAAAGACAAGGACATATATAAACATACAAACAGACCTCATAGTTCTTGTTTTAAAATTTCAGCCTTATAGTCAGGTATAGCAATGTAAAACCCATCAGTTTACAAAAGAAGTTGGATTAAAATTAGGTTTCTGGCAGATAGAACAAATAAAACTCACTTGTCTAGATAGATAAATATATACTTAGGATTTTTATTTAACTTTGATGAGTCAATTTCTAAATTATTTCACCCTCTTTTCAAAATTTGCATAAAAAAAAATGACAGAGGTAAGAGTTCCTGAGAAGGCCAGGTGGGACATTTGCATCTCAAAGGCACAAGCAAGTTCCCTCTCAGATGACTTTGCTTCCCCTTTGTTTAATATTTGCTGCTACTGCTAAGTCACTTCAGTTGTGTCCAACTCTGTGTGACCCCATAGATGGCAGCCCACCAGGGTCCCCCGTCCCTGGGATTCTCCAGGCAAAAACACTGGAGTGGGTTGTTTAATATTTACAAGCCTCTTAAGATAAATAGGGAAGGTTTGTTGTTCAGTTGCTCAGTCATGTCCAACTCTTTGCGATACCATGGACTGCAGCATTCCAGGTTTCCCTGCCCTTCACCATTTCCTGAAGTTTGCTCAAACTCATGTCCATTGAGTTGGGGATGCCATCCAACCATCTCATCCTTTGTCGTCCCCTTCTCCTCTTGCCTTCTATCTTTCCCAGCATCAGGGTCTTTTCCAATGAGTTGGCACTTCCCACCAGGTGGCCAAAGTATTAGAACTTCAGCTTCAGCATCAGTCCTTTTGAAGGAGGAAACAGACAGAACAGGCTCCATCTTGAAAGCAGTACTTGATCTTGGGCTGGACAGTGGACTTTGAGCTATAAGCTTAGTATCTATGGAAATGACATACCAATGGAAAACCAGACCTCCTGGATGAAGGAGCCTCAGGACTTGTACCTAGACTCTCCAACGCCTAAAATAATATGCTAATTATCTCTGTAACAGAACAAAGTCGTAAACCCCATTATGCTTATCGGGGTATGAGCACAGGCCTATTGATAAATGTCCACTGTTTAACTATCTGGGCTTATGACACATGAATCATGGGTTAACTTTGATAGTATCTCTCTTTTACCTTGTCCAGACTAGTTTCAAGGAATTTGGGGAGGTGGGTTTGAGCATGTACACTTAGGGTATATAAGGTTTTCACAAAAACTGGTCAGAGTCTTTGGCTAAGAGACTGCCTTGGGCCCGCCAGTGTAATAAATTGCACTCTACTATCTGCATTGTCCTTCTGAGTGAGTTTCTTTCCCGGAATGTGTAGCTACACTTCCAATGAATATTCAGTATTGATTTCCTTGAGGATTGACTGGTTTGATATCCTTGCTGTCCAAGGGATTCTTAAGAGTCTTCTCCAGCACTACAGTTCTAAGGCATCAATTCTTTGGCACTCAGCCTTTTTTTATTGTTCAGTTCTCTGTACATAACTACTGGAAAAACTGTAGCTTTGACTATATGGACTTCTGTTGGCAAAGTAATGTCTCTGCTTTTTAATATGCTGTCTAGCTTTGTCATAGCTTTTCTTCCAAGGAGCAAGCATCCTTTAATTTCACTGCTGCAGTCACCATCTGCAGTGATTTTGGAGCCCATAAGAAAGTTTGGGGAGTGGTAAAAAGATTGTTCCCCTTCATGGATTACAGCCTTGTTATGCTGAAGGGGCTTGCATAACTCAATGAAGCTATGAGCCACGCTCTGCAGGGATACCCAAAATGGATGAGTCATAGTGAAGAGTTCTGATAAAATGTGGTACTCCAGAGGAGGAAATGACAACCCACTCCAGTATTCTTGCCTTGAAAACCCCATGGACAGTGTGAAAAGCAAAAAGCTATGACACTGGAAGATGAGCCTCCCAGGCCAGAAGATGTCCAGTGTGCTACAGGAGAAGAGAAGAAGGCAATTACTAATAGCTCCAGAAAAAATCTTTTTTCCTTTTCTACTGTCCATGGAGTTCTCCAGGCAAGAATATTGGAGTGTGTTGCCGTTTCCTCCTCCAGTCAGTTGTAAAGGAAATCAACCCTGAATATTCATTAGAAGGACTGTTGCTGAAGTTGGAGCTGCAATACTTTGGCTATCTGATGTGAAGAGTTCATTGGAAAAGACCTTGATGCTGGGAAAGATTGAAGGCCAAAGGAGAAGGAAGTGGCAGAGGAAGAGATGGTTAGATAGCATCAGCAACTCAATGGACACGAATTAGAGCAAACTCCAGGAGATAGTGGAGGACAGAGGATCCTGAAGTATTGTGGTCTATGACGTTGCAAAGAGTTTGACATGGTTTAGAGAGTGAATAACAACAACCAGAAAGAATGAATTAGCTGGTCCAAAGCAGAAATGACAGTTGTGGGTGTGTCTGGTGGTAAAAGTAAAGTCCAGTGGTGTAAAGAACAATCTTAAAGAGGAACCAGGATTGTTAGGTCCATGAAACAAGGTAAACTGGATGTGGTCAAGCAGGACACATCAAGATTGAACATCAACATCTTAAAAATCAATAAGCTAAAATGGACAGGAATGGACAAATGTAGTTGAGATGACCATTATTGTATCTACTACTGTGGACCAGAATCCCTTATAAGAAATGGAGTAGTCTTCACAATCAATGAAAGAATCCAAAATGCAATACTCGGGGGTAACCTAAAAAACAACAGAATGATCTTGGTTTGTTTTTAAAGGCAAACCACTCATCATCTCGGTAATCCAAGTTTATGCCCGAACCACTAATACTGAAGAATCTAAAATTGACTAGGTTCTATGAAGACTTACAACACCTGGAACTAACACCAAAAAAGATGTGCTTTTCACTATAGGGGATTGGACTGCAAAAGAAGAAATTCAAGAGATACCTGGGATAACAGGAAAGTTTGGCCTTGGAATACAAAATGAAGCAGGGCAAAGTCTAACAGAATTTTGTCAAGAGAACATGCTGGTCATACAATCACCCGTTTCCAACAACCCAAGAGACAACTCTACACATGGACATCACCAGATGGTCAATTCCACAATCCATTTGATTATGTTCTTTGTATTCAGAGATGGAAAAGCTCTATACAGTCAGCAAAAACAAGATCTGGTACTGACTATGGCTCAGATCATGAACCCCTTATTGAAAAATTCGGGCTTAAATTGAAGAAAGTAGGGAAACCACTAGGCTATTCAAATCCCATATGATTTACACAGTGGAGGTGATGAATAGATTCAGGGGATTAGATCTGCTAAGCAGAATACCTGAAGAACTATGTATAGAGGTTCATAACGTTATACAGGAGGCAGTGACCAAGTGGGCAGAGAAAGCCAAGATTTTGGTGGTAACATTTGGAGCAGTGAAAGCCTTATTGCAGGGCCATGGAAGGAGACTAAGTGGCTCATACTCTGAAAAGCCCCCAGCTCCTTGAGGGTTTTGGCAAAGCATTTTTAAAGGGTAGGTGAAGAGAGATCAGTGTTGCAAGGGATATGATCAGCTTGTGCACAGTTCTCTGACTAGCTGATGGTGAGGCAGCAGGGTGGTGTTACAGTGGTTCAGATTATGAGTCTTTAGGCTCCAGGAGGCCTGGGGCTATGTGCTCATGGTCATCAAGTAGTTCTTCCATTTGGTGGTGGTGGGGGGTGGTTCACATCTGCAAAAGAACTCAGGAAATTTGCATCAAGTACTGTTATCTGAGAACTTCAGAGAATAGCTAAAGCCGAGGATAAGGGGGAAAGCCTGTTCTGGGTAGGCCCCACAGGGTCCTGCTGTTACACCTTGAGCTGGCCTCAGGTGTCTGATCTGCCATTGGTACTGAGCTCCGTGTGGTGAAGTCGTGGACTGAATAGAAGAAATGGATTATCTTGGGGGCCTCCCCTAGAATCAGGGCCCCTCTGGCTCTCTATTCGCCACTGCACTGTGTGCTGCAGACCCTTGCTGTTTCATCTCACGTCTTTCAGCTGGGCCAAGAGCAGAGGCAGCCACTCAGAGCTTTCACAGTCTGCACAATATCCCCTGAAATGTTTGTATTTTAAAATAGTGCCATCATCATCTCAATGGAACAAAGCTAATGGAGGTGATGGAATTCCAATTGAGCTATTTCAAATTCTAAAAGATGATGCTGTGAAAGTGCTGCACTCAATATGCCAGAAAATTTGAGAAACTCAGCAGTGGCCACAGGACTGGAAAAGGTCAATTTTCATTCCAAACCCAAAGAAAGGCAATGCTAAAGAATGTTCAGACTACCGCACAATTGCACTCATCTCATATACTAACAAAGCAATACTCAAAATTCTCCAAGCCAAGCTTCAATAGTATGTGAACCATGAACTTCCAGATGTTCAAGCTGGATTTAGAAAAGGCAGAGGAACCAGAGATCAAATTGCCAACATCCGTTGGATCACCGAAAAAGCAAGAGAGTTCCAGAAAAACATCTACTGCTTTATTGACTATGCCAAAGCCTTTGCGTGGATCACAACAAACTGGAAAATTCTTCAAGAGATGGGAATACCAGATCACCTGACCTGCCTCCTGAGAAATCTGTATGCAGGTCAAAAAGAACCGGACATGGAACAACGGACTGGTTCCAAATAGGGAAAGGAGTATGTCAAGGCTGTATATTGTCACCCTGCTTATTTAACTTATATGCAGAAATGCTGGGCTGGATGAAACACAAGCTGGAATCAAGATTGCTGGAAGAAATATCAATAACCTCAGATATGCAGATGACACCATCCTTATGGCAGAAAGTGAGAAGAACTAAAGAGCCTCTTGATGAAAGTGAAAGAGGAGAGGGAAAAAATTCAGAAAACGAAGATCATGGCATCTGGTCCCATCATTTCATGGGAAATAGATGGGAAAACAGTGGAAACAGTGACAGACTTTATTTTGGGGGGCTCCAAAATCAGTACAGATGGTGACTGCAGCCATGATATTAAAAGATGCTTGCTCCTTGGAAGAAAAGTTATGACCAACCTAGACAGCATATTAAAAAGCAGAGACATTACTTTGCCAACAAAGGTCCATCTGGTCAAAGCTATGGTTTTTCCAGTAGTCTTATATGGATGTGAGAGTTGGACTGTGAAGAAAGCTGAGTGCCAAAGAATTGATGCTTTTGAACTGTGGTGTTGTAGAACACTTTTGAGAATCCCTTGGACTGCAAGGAGATTCAACCAGTCCATCCTAAAGGAAATCAGTTGTGAATATTCATTGGAAGGACTGATGCTAAAGCTGAAACGCCAATACTTTGGCTACCTGATGCTGGGAAAGATTGAAGGCAGGAAGAGAAGGGGACAACAAATGAGATGGTTGGATGGCATCACCAACTTGATGGACCTGAGTTTGAGCAAGCTCTGAGAGTTGGTGATGGACAGGGAAGCCTGGTGTGCTGTAGTCCATGGTGTTGCAAAGAGCTGGACAGGACTAAGCAACTGAACTGAGCTGAACATCTCAGTGGGGAGTGAGCATCTGGGCTGGCAGCAGCTGCATCCAGGGGCTTGGTAAAGCTTCAGGCTGAGTGTGGGCCTGGGGAGTTCAACAGCCAGCACTCTGGTCCCAACTCCACTGCTGATCAGTCCTGCCATGGGGGAGAGACTTGTTCAGCTTTGTGGGACTTGGTTTTCTCCTTTGAAACAAGTGATAGTGGCTGGATGCTGGATGGCAGGAGCAACTGGGGTGGTGCTGGCTGAGCATTCAGCAAGGGCTTGGAGCACAGAGTGCAGAGTGGGCAGGGGAGCTGTGGTTCTGGGGAGGCCCCCACAAGTTATATGTCTCTTCTACTCAGCAACAATCCCCAGCACACTGCCCAGTTCCACTGGCAAATCACACTCCCAAAACCAGTTCAAGTGGAGCAGCATTGTCAGTGGTGGGGACAGAGCTGGTTACTTGGGGTGCACCAGACCAGACCTCCCTCATGGATGAGGATCCTTGAAGACCAGGAGGGAGGAGACCTTCGCACCCAACCTTCCTCACATTTCCACCCCTGCACCTACTTACTGACTGGGGAAGTGTAATATTATTTGTTGTAAATAGTGTGTACTAGGTTTGAATATTATATTAACATCCTGTTTCTTTCATAGCCTAGAGTTGTGATTTGGTTCTTTCACCATTCTGTGCTCATTGAAATGACATGCAGATTTTGACATTCTTATTTTAATTAAAAGTCTTGCAGGTTCATCAGCTTGTTGTGGGTGAAGGGAGAAGGGCCAGCTCTCTGGCTGGTGAAGGAAGCTCCAAGTCTCCCTACTCAGAGGGCTGGTTCATTTCATGTCATTCAGCTGGGCCAAGACCAGAGGCTGCCCCTCAAGCTTTCACAGATTGAACAAGAACCCCTGAAATGTTTGTGTGTTTAAATAACACCTCCTGGGACCAGGTCCTGCACCTGGACAGGGCCGCCATCCAACAGCTCTGTGGGAAGAGGAAACACTTCCTGCTTCTCTTGTGGAGGTTTCTTTTGATCAAATATGAAGAATTTATAGTTTTCTGGTTTAATATCCTGAATTGCATTAGCTCTAAGTGAGGTAAACATGCAAAAAAAATCAAGATGTACAAGTAGATAGGATGAGGCCAGAGGAAGGTCATTTGTAGAAAAACTAAGGGCAATAGAACTCTCCATCCGCAGGCCCTTCTAGACCTAGATTTGAGTCCTCCTGAGATCCTGTCCATGACCTCAGAATTCCTTTTCCCAATGATCTTCTCTTCAGGGGTAAAGATTTGCGATGCAGATTTTGAGGCTACAGCTGGACCTCGTTACATAAATATCACTGTTCCCTGTGACCAAGGATTTCCACCATCCTTGCACTTCTGTTCTACAATCCCCTTTAGGGCAGAAATTCCCTGAAGGTTTGCCAGCCGATCAGCTATGTCACTTCTCCCTGGCTGGTCTTGATGGCTCCTGTTGAGCTCTGCTTCATAAGGATAACTGACTGTAATCCTGGCCAGTGTATGACCCCATACTTTCCTTGCTGTCCAGTGGGACTTCTGGGCCCCTGTGGTTCTGAGGCCTATGATCTTAGACAATCGCTACTTTACATGCTTAGTCATGTTGTTACTAACTGGTCCTAATGGGGAAGCTAGGCCCAAGCCCATGAGCTTATAGGCACCCCTCTCCGCACCCTCCTCCCGCCCCCATCCCTGGGATGACCGTGTGCTTTTCCACAGTCTTGTGCTGTGGTTATGTCAGAGTAGTGTGGACCTTTCTTATTGGACCGTTGAAAGTAGAGGCATGAGAGGGAAGCATGTGAAGGTCCAGTGGGGGAAATGCCACCAAACTGATGATCCACAGACATGCATAGACATAGTATTGATGATTAAAAATACAAAATGCTTCCAATATGGGTGGTAAACAACACGGCTCCAAGCTTACTTGAATACCCAACCCATCTAGCATTTTGAACATCACCTCCTGGAAACACCCTTAAAAGCAAGGGCCAGATGTAGGAGGCTCAGGCAAAACACCTGGGTCTGTTACATAGAAGAGATCTCCCTGAGTCCCCTTTTCTCCCATCCAGGGTTCACAGGGCTTGGCTGGAACAGAATAAAGCAGAGAGTCGGACACAGTTTCTGGGGCCTTCTTGACCTGGCTCCTGTCTAGTTCACAGGGATCTATATAAACATTATTTTCTCCATTACATTTTCAAGGAAACTGTGACTTGGATCTTGTGGATTCATGCCATGTCATCCCTCAGGGATATCAGGATTGGCGAAACAGGCACAGACATGGCCTCAAATGAAATTGAAATGTGACCTCAAGGCAAGATCATCTCCCATTCCAGGGAACCTTGGGGCACATGTGCCCTTGGACTCTATGCCAGTCGTGACCCGCATCACTGTTCCTCCGCATCTCTACCCCAAAGCCCCAATAGTCCCAAGCTGCCTAAGAGAGATTCCAGATCCATCTGCCTTGATGCCTCTTCTCCCCTCCTGGGTCCTTCAAGATGGGAAATAGGTCAAGACAGGAGCAGCGAGTCATGAATATGGAGGCAATCACCCTACTTATTAGGACTTGAAACTGGAATGACTAGGTCTCTGGGAAGCATAAGTCCTGGGGTAACACCAAGGCTATAAAAACAGTGTCTGTTTTGGATGTAAAGAAGAATAAACTCAAGGAGGAAAACTTGAGGGAAAACCAAAGCAGTCTTTTTTCATTTTTTCCACACAGAATCCATTTAGACAGTTAAAGCAGAGGCTCCTCTACAAGTAGTACAAACATGCCAGACATAAAGCAAGCTGTACTGTTTTGCCTTGAGTTTACTGAAGAGACAGCACTATCTCTACATCTTATGCAGACAACCCAAGCTGAAGATACCCAAGGACTAACAATTAAAATTACACTAATGTCACCCATTCTGCTTTTTCAGGCATGAACTTCTGCTGCTCATTCTTTAGCGGTCATTCTCTGAAGATGGCAGCAATGATGATAAGAGCTGTCTGCTGACGCTTGGTACCTGCTAAGCGGCATGACCGGCAAACTCTGCCTGCATCATTTCGGTTATGCTCATCAACCCATGAGGTTTTATTTCCATTTTATAGCTAGAGATATGGAAGGTCAGATATTAAATAACTTGATGAGGAAGGAAAAGTATTACTTAGAACTCGAATTAAACACTCAGCCAAACTGTCAGAGAAAGAAATAAAAGTGTTTTCCAACATACTGGCAAGACCCAAAGGTGATCTCCCTAGGGCCACCTGTGAAAGAACCAGTAAAGAATGTACATCATAATGATGAAATGTGAACCCCCCAAAACATAAAAGGAGTCATGAGGAAGATAAAAAATTAGTGTATCTAAATAATTACTGGTTTTAAAATAAGGCATTCTAACTAAAGTCCCAGATGACTGCCATATGCTAGAGAAGATTTAATTTTAAAATGTCTCCTTTTAAGGGAAGATATAAATACAGATACTCTATTAAAAAAAAATCTCTTTCTCTTAGAAATTAATAAATCCACCAGGAAAAAGTAAGTAATGATGAAAAGAATTTGAATAGTATAGCACACGTGTTCAGGCAAATAGACATATATATATATAAACAAATCCAGGCTTCTTATTAATGATGCTGAAAACAGTCCTTCTTGATAGCATTATTTTCCCAAATGACATGTCAATTTTCATGAATGAAATTTCAAACACAAGTAGGTCTAGAAAACAAGGGAAAGTCTAGTATTTCATTACTTGCACTTTTGGACTCATATGCAACAAAACTCAGAAAAATGGAAGAGATATCTTGAGAGTATAGATGTAAAATTCTTTTAATGAGATGTTTGGGGATCTATTGGGAAATATTACAAACACACACAAAAAATGTAATTCAGACTAGGGAGTTTGTAACTGTGAGAGCAAAACCTTGAGTAATCTTATGACTTTGATGACTCTGTTAACTTTAAAATACAAATAACATAGTAATTAAAAATGAAAGAACTCAATTTGCCACCTCAAAGGAGGTAGGAAATCCCTGTCTATATTTTCTATCACACAGAATTTATAATGAAGGAAAGTTTCAAGAACTCAAAGCAAGAACACTGCAAAGAGATGTTAATAAAGTGTTGTGTGAAATTTCATGTGTATCATCTTCTCTTCTTCACAACATTGGCCCAGGGCATCCTTCTTGGCCATACACTTTCTCTGCCTCGCCAGCCAGTCTGTCAGCTACCATTGCTATTGCCAGTCTCTCTCTTGCTGTCTTCACTCTCCTTTCCTGATTCCTGATATCCTCCTCAGTTACCAGACACTGTTTGCAGAGGAGCTGTGGGGTGCCAGAATCAGCTCTTGGAATGGTCTGTGACAAATCTGAAGACCATGCAGGGGTGGCCATGGGGATGGAGTTTGGACCACCTGTATGTACTCCTGGCAGGGACTCACCTGGGCAACTTGGTGCAAATTTTTGCAAGGCTTTGGCTAGATCCAGAGGACTTAACAGTTCTCCTGCACTGCTGCAAGCCTGGAGTCCTTGCAGTCTCTTCTGCCAGTATAGCTGTTGGGGGTTGTCCAAGGTTTCCTCCCAGGGATAACATCTGACCTCATTGCTGGGATGAGATGTGATTCTAGTTACTGGTCTCTTGAATATGTAACTGGACATCCTCAAAGGGATTGCGGTGTTTAAACCAGGCTTTGGTTTGGATAGTTTTCCACAGTCACAATGCTTCCTCTGTGAAGTCTTCACCATCATACTTCTTGTCCTTGTACCCTGTGAAAACAAACCATGAAATTGGACCCAAATGATAAATGAAATCTGCCTTATTGGACTATTATTTTAGCTCTTTTGTACTCTCAGCCTATTTTTGTCCCTCCAGGGTTAGATTGAACATCATCAAGCAGATCTGAGTCAAGAACAGAAAGCTCAAGGTCAAACTCAGGGTTACCCCAGCTCATTCCTCCTTCACCAGTTTGTAACACTTCTTCCTTTATGAGTACGACTATATTCTTTTTTGTCCTCATCACTCTCAACTGCACAAGTTCAGGTAGTTTATGTCACATGGTCTTCAGTCTTTTTCTAAATCCCAAATGCTTCAGTGTCATGTGACTTCATTTGGTTAACCCACTGACTTCTTCACAGCTGCTTTAGAGTGTAAGAATATAGTGACATTAACAACTGTCCCACCCTTAGCAACTCATCCATGTCCCTGATGTTTACATCCACCCAGTTGGTCATGTTCTAAATAAATACTTCAGAAAACTTATTAACTCACTACTAATTTCTGATCTGTGATTTTTTCCAAGACTCCTACAACAGATACCTGCTCCTCGAGATCCTGTTATACCAGATCACCATATCTTCATCTTAATTTCTTGCCTTCTAGTCATATCAGTCCTGGGTTCCATGGACTATGATCTCAGTAATTCTCTTGGAATAACCCAAAATTCCTTCCTGCTCATCACATCTGTCTTGCAAAAAAACCCAAAAAACCAAAAAAACTTCAAAGCTGGCACTTGACTGCCTTACATACCATAGATACTGCTGATCTTATGGTAACTGCTAAGAAAAGCACACAACATGATATTTTACTACCACTGCAAGTCCGAAATCATCTGCATCCATTGGAAAGCATCCATAATGCCTGGAAATTTCGTTTTCTTTCTATGTGTTGGCATATTTACTTTTGGATTTTCCCCAAGTCTGTTCCAGGTTTTCTCCACTTTCCTTTTTCTTTCACACACATCCCATGTCCCTTAACTTGCCTGATATTTCACAGAGAAGCTGTTAACGACTACAATGAAATTTTACAGCAGTAGTCCCCAAATCTGCAAATATCTCTAAGATTCCATTATTTTCAAATTTCCTTTAATTATATTTAAAGAAGCATCTTTTTATCTTCCAATGCTGATCCTCATTTCTTCTTCCTTCTTAGTAAGTTCGCCATCGCAATATATCCTTCTTTACTTTCAGCCTCTCCTTTTCCACCGAATCCTTCCTTCAGCATTTGAGTACCTACAAATCTCTCTAAACTACACAGAAAGCCTTCACCTAGTCTTCCCAGGAACTTCCTGAACCACAGTCTGTCTACTACTTCCCCTTAGTTGTGAACCATTGAGAAGGGTGATCTACATCACGTGTCTCTGCAGCCTCACCTCCAACCAACTCCTCAGACCTCCTCATACTACTGTCTGACTTCACCATTCTATGGGGGCTTCCCTTGGTCAGGTCACAATGACCACTTTGTTACTAGGACAAGCATGGAGCTTTTCATTATTCATCCAACATGGTCCTTAAGTGTAAAATGTTTAAGTATCTTTGGATCAATTTAAACATGTGAATCTCATTTTATAGCTGTGAATCTTACAATTTAAATATGGAATAGGTAATGGAGAAGGAAATGGCAACCCACTCCAGCATGCTTGCCTGGAGAATCCCAGAGATGGAGCAGCCTGGTGGGCTACAATATGCTTAAGAAGAGGGCGTCAGAGGATGAGAAGGTGGATGGCATCACTGATGCAATGGACATGAACTTGGGCAAACTTCGGGAGATGGTGAGGGACAAGGAGGCCTGGCGTGCTGCAGTCCATGGGGTCGCAGAGTCGGACACGACTGAACAACAACAACAACATGGAACAGGTATGTTGGATAAATTGTCTCACAAATTGGAATTGTGCTGCAAGAGAAAAGCACAAAATAAATTTCAGGAACTCAATACTGAAAAAGTAAATTATGTCATTATTAATTTTTACATTGATTGCATTCACAAATGAAAATATCTTTAGCTGTAATGGGTTAAAATATACAATTAAAATAATTTCACTTGTTTATTTTTACTTTTTAAGATGTGGCTACTAAAAATATAACGTGCTTAAAGCTATTGTTGGACAGTGCTGGTTCAAGCCATGAGAAAAAATGCAGCCCACAGAAAGAGCTCAGCAAAGCTGTTTCCATGGGAAAGAGTCTATCTACCTCAACCTCACCCCAAGATGTAGCAGACTGTCTCATACACACACACACACACACACACACACACTTTCTAAACCAAACATTATTCCCACCACTATGTCTCAAATGCCTTGAGGCTGCACTCCTACAGACTTAACCAGAATAATCTCAAGAAAGAAGTCAGAAGTCAAGATAGTTTATCAATTATGATGAGTCAAAACCAGAGACTAAGGATAATTTTAGGGGGAATTTCCTGCTCATTGACTTCTGTTATTAATTCAATACTCTTGAGAAACTTTTCAAGAAGGGTCATTTAAAAAAATCACTTCATCTTTACTATGTAAAATATACAAGATATGTAAAGAATAATAACTGTAGCCGATAAACGAAATCAGGATCATACAATACAAACATCATTATTAGTGAATCAGTCAGAGGAGAGATGGCGTTAATTTGGGCCTCATTAGGTTGATTCTGATTGATGACCAACACATCAATTGTATTATGCTGGCCCTCCTCCTAGTTAACAACCAAGCCCACCAACCAGTCTAGTCCTTGCTGACAAATCCCCTGGCTCCACCCCTCTGATAGCACCTGAAGAATTTTCCCAACGTCACACGCTGTCACTTCTCTCTCTTTCCTGCCACAGGCCAGGGAAACATTTTCTCCACGGTTCATCCTCTGTGTCTGCCCAGTTCTCCCTCAGGTAAAAGAAAGGACCAGGGTGCAGACTCTGAGCTGCAGGAAATAGGACAAAGACTGGGATATGCTCACAGAAGAGGAGAAAATCTTTAATGTGCTGGGTACATATCCAGGGACAAAGAAGCCCCAATGAGTCCTGAACAGACTTGAAGAAGATGGTGCAAGACAGAGCATAAATATTTGGGTGGGTGGGATTCTTTTTTTTTTAATATTTAAAAATTTATTTACTTATTTGTTTAGGTTGTGTTGGATTGCATTGCTGTGCAGGTTTTTCTCTAGTTGTGGGAAGTGGAGGCCACTCTCTACTTGCAGTGTGCAGGCTTCTCATTGTGTGGCTTCTCTTGTTGAGGAGCATGGTCTCTAGACACTAGAGCTTCAGTAGTTATAGCATGTAGCCCTAGAGCATGAGCTCAGAAGTTGCGGTACATTGACTTAGTTGCCCCGAGGCCTGTGGAATCTTCCTGCACCAGGGATCAAACCCTGCATTGGCAGGTGGATTCTTATTCACTGTACCACCAGCAAAGTCCTGCTTTAATAATTTTTAAGTGTACTCTTCAGTGGTATTTGGCATACTTAGATTGTTTCGCAACCTTGACGACCACTGTCTCCAGAACTCTTTTCATCTTGCAGAACTGAGATGGTGTCCTCATTATTCAATCTCGATTCCCCCTCCTCCAGCCCTTGCCACCCACCATTCTACCATTTCTTTAGGAATTTCACTCCTCTCAGTTCAGTTCAGTCACTCAGTCATGTCCGACTCTTTGTGACCCCATGAATAATGGCACGCCAGGCCTCCCTATCCATCACCAACTTCTGGAGTTCACTCAGACTCATGTCCATCGAGTCGGTGATGCCATCCATCCATCTCATCCTCGGTCGTCTCCTTCTCCTCCTGCCCCAATCCCTCCCAGCATCAAAGTCTTTTCCAATGAGTCAGCTCTTCGCATGAGGTGGCCAAAGTAGTGGAGTTTCAGCTTTAGCATCATTCCTTCCAAAGAACATCCAGGATGGATCTCCTTTAGAATGGACTGGTTGGATCTCCTTGCAGTTCAAGGGACTCTCAGGAGTCTTCTCCAGCACCAAAGTTCAAAAGCATCAATTCTTTGGCATCAGCTTTCTTCATAGTCCAACTCTCACATCCATACATGACCACTGGAAAAACCATAGCCTTGCCTAGACAGACCTTTGTTGGCAAAGTAATGTCTCTGCTTTTGAATATGCTATCTAGGTTGGTCATAACTTTTCTTCCAAGGAGTAAGCATATTTTAATTTCATGGCTGCAATCACCATCTGCAGTGATTTTGGAGCCCCCCAAATAAAGTCTGACACTGTTTCCACTGTTTCCCCATCTATTTCCCATGAAGTGATGGGACTGGATGCCATGATCTTCATTTTCTGAATGTTGAGCTTTAAGCCAACTTTTTCACTCTCCTCTTTCATTTT